>PVJC01002047.1:0-84008 GCA_004026665.1 Murina feae | reverse complement strand
AAGCAGGCCGCCAACTCTTTCCCACTCACCCGTCCCCTGCTGCCTTCCTTTCCCACTTCCCGGTGCCGCCAATGGGTCTGGGGAGCTGCCAAGCAGGACCCCGGCCCCTGCAGCCTTGCTTTCTCGCTCGCCGGTGTCCCGCAAAGGGCCTGGGAAGCCCACCAAGCAGGCCACTGACCCCCCCGCTGCCTCTTTCCCACTCCACGGCCCGCCACCTTGCTTTCCCACTTTCTGGTGCCCTGCAAGGGGCCTGGGAAGCCCACCAAGCAGGCCACTGACCCCCTGCTGCCTCTTTCCCACTCCCCGGTGCCCCGCAAAGGGCCTGGACAGCTGCCAAGCAGGCCGCCGACCCCCTGCCACCTCTTACTCGCTCCCCGATACCCTGCAAAGGGCCTGGGAAGCCCACCAAGCAGGCCGCCGACCCCCTGCCACCTCTTACCCGCTCCCCGGCCTGCCACCTTGCTTTCCCACTTCCTGGTGCCCTGGTGCCCTGGTGCCACTTCCAACTGCCAGCATAGGCAGGCAGTTGCAACAGAACCCTTTGGTTTGTTCTAGTTCCGTGGCTGTTGGCCTCCATCTTGGATGGGTTGATTTGCATACAGCTGCTCTGATTGGCTGTTGGCCTCCATCTTGGCTGGGTTAATTTGTATACAGCCGCTCTGATTGGCTGGTGGTAATGGTCACATTTGCATGTTTCTCTTTTATTATATTAGATTGGCTGTTTGGAACCAGATGGGTATTAAGAAGTCATGTCAGTGAACCTTCTTCCCTTCTAAGCTTTCATGCTTGAGTAACTGGTCATTTATAAAGTTGGATTTTTAAAGACACTTTATGTTAGCCTTGGGAATTGTCCCTTCTGCTCAGGTAGAAGTTGATGAAATGTTTTAAAACCAAGCATCTATTCTATTCAGCTCAAGTTTTAAGGATTGGTATATTTTGGAAGTGAGGCTCTCATAAAGAAGCATCCTGGGAAATTTGGCCTGGCAAACCTGCCCAGGGTGAATCCAGCCCCATCACTCAAAGCAACCAACACTCTCAATATATTCAAATCTATAGTTGGAAGATACTAAAGATACATTTTAAAAATTGAGAATGGGTGCCATTTTGGGGGAGCTAGAGATAGAATATTTCTTGTGATCTTTTTCTCCTTGGCTGACTTGGATTTTATTTTTCCGTTTAAAAAAAGAGCTAATTAAACATTCTGCTCCCTGAAATAGGGTACTTTGAGCTCTTTCCAGATGACTGCCACAGTCCTTAGTTTCCTGATACCTTTCTGATGATTTCCTTCCTGAGAAACTATCTCATGGCAGAAGAATGAAGCTGATTACATCCTGATTTTCTGGTGTGTGGTTGGTCAGTCTTTTTCAGATACCAGGACGAAGCAAGGTGAAGTAGGCTCCTAACACTTCTCTTTTTTACCTATAAACATTTAGAATGAAAAGCGTTTGGACCAACACAACTGGGTGTTTAAATATGTTTTGACAAACAAGGCAATTCTCTTAAAATGGGACTAAATTATAAAAATGAGAATCTTGAACATTCAGCCCAAGAGAATGTCTGATGCTGGAGAACTGTAATAAATGCAGAATGAGAGTCTCTCTTCTGAAAGATGGAAGAGTTTTTGTGTGACTTCTGTTTTTTACTCCATTTAGGCAACAGATTTTTCCCCCTTTCATGAATAGCAATTGAAGTGTACTTTTTATATATCAACAGGTGGCTATAAGTTGCTTCTGAAAATTAGCCACTGGAAAGTACATTTCATGTATGAAGCAACATTTTGGCAGATGGATTTAGCTTAAAATGGAGACTGCCCTTAACTGGCTTTCAGGATCACAAATTAATTCCACGTGGGACCCCACCAAATGGCATTAAATGGATCATGGTGTAAATGCTTGAAATGTACATCACACTTGCTGAGATGGCTGGCCTTTCTGATAAAAAGTGAGTCCAGAGGCTAGACATATGGTGGTGTTGTTTATGTAAAATTCATTGTCAAATTGCAGCATATAGAAAAATAATGACCTCTTTTGCTGCCATACTTTCCAGGAGCGTATTATTGTCTGCTCTCCTGTCAAAATTATGTTATATAATGATAATAATTTTAAAAATAAGTTTCATAGTTTTTTCAAACATCCCATTCCCAGTTGGTTGCTCTTAAAGAATGTGACTTATGACCCCTACTTTGGGATGCTGCCATTTCTTTCTTATGCATGCATATAGGTAATATCAGGTCAAAGAGTAAAGGAGGAGGGTGTATGTTTTTCAGATGCTGACTTTCCATTTACCACTTGCTTTTATTTATAAAAAAGAGCAGGCTGTATTTATTTCTCTTCTGAAAGTAATTTATTCAATTTCGGCTGGCTTTCTAGTTTTGATTAATATTTATGTATTATTTTAAAGGTATTCTAAGATAGTATATATAACAGTGACTTAAGTCTATCATGATCTTTCTGTTTGAAATACTCTGAATGTGAAGTTGAAGAGGGAATAGTGATTTGATCCACATATCTCAGGCCAAGGTGCATAAATTAGTGAGAAAGAGATGCTGATATCCATTCATCTCCCTAGTCTCTGCAGAACTTTCCCCTCATTCCTTTGTGCATTTATCAGATCCTGCTTATCCTTCAAGCATCTTGGTACAGGTAGAATTAATTACGTGTCCTACAAACTTTTTATATTGATGCAGGATGAAAAGCCTCTTTCGTGTAATGTTTCTTTAAATATGGGAAGTTTTAAGTGGGCCACCTTGGGACCACGCTTTTAATAACGTGTTGAAGAGATTTTCCCTAAATTGCTACTGTCAGAGAACCTACGCCTGCATTAAAGGTGGCAGTACAAAGCATTTATGTCAGTGGAAAATAAACCGAACTTTATTGAAATCACTGCATTGTTCACTGACAAAAAAAGGAGACTATAATTTTGAAGGTCTCGCCTCGTCACTGAATTGCCAATTGGCTGAATTGTCCTGGTCGACTGTGAGTGGATCTCTGCCCATGAAATGAAATCTCTTTGTTGCTTATAGTTTTAAGTTATTGTTCTTTCATAATAAATCCAGCTCAGAGACATTTCTTTCCTGTAAATTTGTCTCCACTGAAGTGCTCGTAAACATTCCCTGCTCCCATTACCAGTGGTGGACCATGGTCAGGCATCTTGTAGAGTAAGCATATGCACTAAGAATCAATATGTGTTTTATTAGCACAAAGAGACTCATTGGATTGATTTTTTTTCTTTTTACCTTTATGGGCACTTGCTATAAAAAGGTAAATTAAAAAGTTAACCATCTGCTACCTTACTTTTCATTTAAAATCTTTTATTTGATTACTCTTTTCAGGTAATCAGTGCTTTCTATTTTGCTATGATGCTGGTTTGAGAATGAAGGTGGTTTTAACTTATAGTTTTTATTTATCTAACAGTATTGTCAGAGTCACCGTCTTTATGCATCCTATTACTAGTCTGGAAAATATTTCTTACTACATCGAACCAGAACAAAATTCAATTTAGAAATATAATTTCCTGCCAAGGAGACACTTGATAACAGGGGGGAGATTAATGGAGCCCAGTGACAGAAACTTGATTTAAAGCAGGAGATTAATACTGCTTTATCAGCCTACACTGCAAGTGAATTGGCTCCAAGAGGAAAAAAATCTGTTTGAAGTTGCTGAGTTGTCGGCTTGTTGGGTGGAAAAAGGTCTCTGGACATTTATTTTGTTATTGCTGAGTATTTGCTGCATGCTTGTCTACTTGACAACATAGGAACAAACGTGCATACAACACCAGACTTGCTTATTTTACAGTAGTAACATGTTTCTTATTATTCCTTTTGATCCCACAGGAAGCTTGAATGCTGTTGAGGTCAGCTTCTGACTTAAGGGGATTACACTCAGTAAATCATGTCAAAATTAACGAATAGAATTGCGCTGACACTCCAGTTTGGTTGGATTTAAGTAGAATGTTTAAATGGTATTTTTAATTGCAAAGCTCCTGCCCCTAAATCCTTTTATAAATACTTTTTTCTGTCCTTTACAGAAGTTACTAATTTCCTTTCCCACCTATAGAAGTATGAATCTTTCAGAAGAATTTAAAGCAAATCTGAAGATTTGTGGGTTGAAATGCCTACTATATTTGTTCTGAAACAAAATATGGAGCTTATTGAATGGTTAGAATGAATACCAAAGGAAGTGGGTCTCAATTTTGATTTTTAAAAATTTTTTATTCTGACTAAAGTATTCAAATTGATAGAATTAAATTTTTTGAACTGGTGCTTAAGCCATATGAATTTTTAAACTTGTATTTGCCTACTAAATTTCTCCTGGGGAATAAAAAGGAAATAGGATAAATTCCTCACCCAGTAGCTTCACAAAAATAACTATGTTTTATAAAAGCTTAATTTTTTAAATTAGTAGCGTACAGACAAATTACCTTATAATCAAGGGAGATGCTTAACAACTTTCATTTGTTTTTACTAACTTTGAAATCTTGTAGAAGTAAACTGAAAAAATTTGCATTAGTTTTATTAAGTTCTTTGATAGAAAGATTATTTTGCTAGAGATCAGAATATCTAGGTTGTAGTTTAAGGTCTTTTAACAACTTTGTGTTTCTATGGATATTTTTAAACCACTATTTATTTTCAAGAGACTTGAATAGTATTAGTAATGTCTGCCTTACTATATCACAGGGTTATTGAGAATATCAAATGAGATGATTTATGCAAAATGCTTGGGCATATAAAGGGCTATAGGAATATAAGCAATTTTACTAAAAACAAGATTAGTAGGTATAGTCCACTTTAAATATGCTGTACTTATCATTTTATTGTAGGAAGATGTACCATTTCACATCTGCCTTTATTTTATGTTGATAAAACTGAAACCATCCATATTTCTTAGACTAACCCACTAGAGATTGTTTCAATGTTTTTAAATATATGGAGGGTAATGGCATCTAGTGCACTTCTCTTTAGAACTAAACACATGGACTAAAGAAGTAGAAGAAATTTAGGGCCAAATTTGTTTGCACATGGTGGACTCTCAATACATTACAAAAAAGAATGATAATAAAATGATAGTGAAAATGGTCAGCCTAGTGGATGTGAGTTCCAAGGGCTCTGAGCAGGGTCTTCGCATGGCTTTTGGTCATCTATGTGTTCTCTTTTGCCTTCATTAGCTTGTGTACTTTTTGGTGTTTGAAAATATTACATATGCCTGCAAGGGATATTAGACCATGTTACAACTCTTTTCTTGGCTGAAAGCACACCAACAACTCCCAGGTAAAAGCTTCTAAACATTCACTCAAAGAAGAAAGAGCTGCTTTCAGAAATTTAAAATCATTTTCAAGCCATAAGAAGTTAGCAGAGAGAACAACCTAAAGGAGTTTTTAATTTCAATGAACATGCACTCACTTTTATTCCTTCTTGTTTCACCTATCCAGTGGGACCTTCAGTGAATCTGCCCCTTTGACCTTTCCCTAGTCATCAAATTACCCTCATCCTGCTTTTTCTCTTTTGCACTTCCTTTCCCAAATGGCCTTTCTTTGGTGCTGCAGTTTAAATTGTGCAGTGCCTACTCAGACATTGTCACTTGGATTGATTTTAATCCCTTCCATTCTGATTTTGATGGGACAATAATGCTGACTTCTTGGGAGCCTGTGGGTTTTGCCTGGATTTCATGACATCCAAATTTACAAACAATTTATTTTCCATTCTTGGGAACAAAGTATTAGAGATCTTTCCTCTTTTTCTTTCTCTCTCCCTTCCTCACCCTCCTAACGTCCTCTTCTCTGTACTAAGAGTGACATTTGGGAGCAGGAAAGCCAGGTATGGAGATTACTGACTGAGACAGTTTAGCTGCTATTATGAGTCTGAGTTGGCAAATCAAGAGACACAGACAGGCTTTAATCTAAAATTACCCTTACTTTTTTAAAAAATAGATTTTATTGAGTTCAGAGAGGAAGAGAGAGGTAGATAGAAACATTAATGATGAAAATCATTGATTGGCTGCCTCCGCCACACCTCTTACTGGGGATCGAGCCCACAACTGGGGCATATGCCCCCGACTTACTGGAATCAAACCCAGGACGGCCTCAGTTCTCTGGTTGAGGCTCTATCCACTAAGCCAAAGCAGCCAGTACCTCACTGAGCTTTCTGGAAGGAAACTTGGTAGGAGACAACAGTGTCATCAACTCCTGAGGAAGCCCAGCAGCTATCCTAGTACAGCATTTTTTGCCCCTCAACCATGCAGGGTCAAGGTGTGAAAGCCACAGTGTGTGGGGTCACCTTGTCACAGAGAGGCCACAGTTCCCTTCCCCACAAATCTCATATATGGTTTTCATCAAGCCTGAAATCTGCATGTCAACTTGCAGATCCCCCAAAGCACACAATACAGAAGGAGAGACAACTGTTCTCCATTTATCTTAACTCTGCTGTTTCCAAGGAAACAGGGCAATGCTAGCTAAGGTCATTCTCAGGCAGGTCTGCCCTAGCCAGACCTGATATTAACCCTTTATTCACTTTCACACATGCGGCTGTAGAAATGGTAGCATCACTATGTGCAAATGCTAAGCTTCATTATGCTACTAGAGTGTTTAATTTCAACATTTACTAGCATATATTTTCTAGGGCAATAATTTAGAAAGAAAAAACCTTTAGATATTCATCAGTCCTTCCACCCACCCATCCAACCATCCATCCATCCATCTATCCAATGTCCACATTTATTGAATGTACACTTATGTACCTGAAACATTTTAGGTACCAAGGATGCAAAAATGGACAGGATGCAGATCTGCCCACTGAACACTTTAGAAGCAGAGGTGCGGACAATCTGTATTTGGGCTACTACAACACAGATCTCCAAATTCCATATAGAACAGAGTGCTATGGGGGCACAGAGAAGAAAACAAGTCTCTTTTGCCAGTATTTTATGTCTTTTAGACCTTGTTTAGCCTTTCCTTATAAGCAGGTCCATATAGAATTGTAATTGATGTTCATAATGATTACTCTGAAATGTAAGATCATAAAGTGCCCTCTGAATCACTGAAAAAAAAGACTTTGGAGTAATCTGTATTTTATTGTATTCTAGGCCACAAATGTTAATATTATGTTAGTATTCCTCCCAGCACATTAACACAGTATTGTGTATATTTGAAGTGAATGATAAAAGTTTGTTGAAATAAGTTTAAATAATATCTCTTAGGGCATTTCACGATATTAAAGACATTAAGTAATGGGAAAATAAATAAGAGCACTTCAGATTGAAGCTTATGCTTCCCAAGAGTCCATCCATGAGAGAGAGAGAAAGAGAAAGAGAAAGAGAGAGAGAGAGAGAGAGAGAGAGAGAGAGAGAATGAAATGAATGAATTACCCAAAACACATTAGATACTCCATTAACTATAATTTTGTAATAGGGATGTTACATCCCTACCCTTGAAACAGATGTCAAGGGGCATGAATGCCACCTTCAGATATAATTCTAAGCAGAGGAAGCCATGGATCTGATCCAGCCATTCTGATTTCACCTAAGATATTTGTTTGTAATATTTACTTATTTTTTTCCTCATTATCTGAGCAGAAAATTAATTCATGAGTCCTTTGCCTATTTGAGGGAGAATACAAGTTGAATATTAGCTGAGAATGTATTCAACTGGGAGATTTACTTTCAACAAACAATTTCTGTGTACCTATCGCATGCCAGATACTTCTATATAAATTATCTTATTTGATTCTCACTATAAACTTGGCTGAGTCACATAGATGGAAAATGGCAAAGTTGGAATTTGAGCTCTTGTCTTTTGAGTCAAAACGTAATGTTCTCTTCATTATAACACTACCAACTATAAGTTGGGAAGGAAAAACAAGAAAAATTTTCTGGGAAACTATTTAGAAATCAGAAGGCAAGAAGATGTAAAGATAAGCTATAAAGTTGCAGTAGTGTCTTTAGTTCCTCAAACAAGGCAAGTTTAGCATACATCCCTTGCA
Organism: Murina feae; assembly: GCA_004026665.1. Lineage (NCBI taxonomy): Eukaryota > Metazoa > Chordata > Mammalia > Chiroptera > Vespertilionidae > Murina > Murina feae. The sequence goes on along the minus strand of PVJC01002047.1, from coordinate 76,036 downwards.
TTTACCTCTATATTTTCTGTTCCAGTGTAATGTTTGTTTTCTTTACTTCCTGTTTCTTAAGTGTTATTTCATGTTTACCTCTTAGTCTTGATTATCTGCCTTGGGGCTTTGAGGTTGATGAAGCCATTCTCTCTCCAGTGATTACCATATAACAAACACTTAATAGATGCTTATAGATGAAGAAATAAATAGGTGAAAAATTACCAATGAAAGACCAAAACCAGATACCCCTATCACTTTTAATCCCTATTAAAAGTCACAATTGGTAAAATTGGAATTGTTTAAAACTGGCCAAGCACACATATTTAATCATCACTTTCTCCAAAAATCCCTACTCCTTAAAATAAGAGTGAAAGGTTTCTTTAATAAGGAATAAATCTTCAAGGAAAAGGAGATAAGGAGAAGAAAGACAACAGCCAGGAAACTCTGGAGGCTGAAGAGCAGATCCATTAGTTGCAAATGGCAAAGCAGATTGGAGGAATCTGAACCCTGACTCAGAGTTGGGAAAGTTAAAAAAGTGTTTGATTAGCACTGCAAGAACCAAAGAAAGCCACAGAATCAGTGGCTTTAAGGGGAAGTGGTGGTGGGGCCAAGAACAGGATGACTGCTTGAAAATCTGTTTGAGAGACTGGCAGAAAAAGCTACTATCTCCAAACCTTTTCTCCTTTGGAATAGAACCCCCTCATCACTGAATTTTAGCTGAGCACATGCCTAGCTAGCAGTTATCTGTCTCACTCTTTGTTGCAGGGAGATATGGCTACATGAATAAATTCCAGCTAATGGCTATGATAGGTCCTTAGAAAAGAAGCTAATTGCCCTTCAATTTCTCTCTCCTCTCCTCATGTCAGCTGGAATGTAGATATCATATGATGAGTTAGTTTTGACCATGTAGATGAAGAGGACCTTATAGGAGAAGACGGGCAATAAATAGAATACACTTGGATTCTTGGATTATCTCATTGAGCAAGCATACACATCCAGGACCATTTGCCTACTTTTGAGCTATATTATTTTGAGAGAGAAAGAAACTTTTTCTAATTAACATAGAACCGTATCTTTAAAAACTTCCCTCCCACTCTGTACAACTTTGGCAGAAAACTGGAGATTTATTTATGCAGGTTTATTTATACTAACAACAGGAAGAAACTGAATACTTACATACTGACAGTTGTGACTCCACTCTCCACTTCTCCCCTTGGTCTCAGCATGCAGAGTCAGGCTGCACCTATGTGCAGGAGACTGAAAGAGCCTTCTCTGAAAAGTTTGACCAGTCCTGGAGAAAAGAATCTTTATCTATTGATGTTGAGTGTTTGCCAGTGAAATAGCCTAGACTGATGACTACACAAAAGAAACACATTGCTAAACTTCGCCCATGCACATCTGTCTTATAATAAACTTGTTAGAAGCAGATAACCTGGGATCTTCCGACATTTCAGAAAAACGTTCGATAAGGCAGACAGAGACTGAAACAACCTAAAAACACCTGGGGTGGGGATAGGCACTAGGAAGGCAATAGGAAGAAGAAAATATGACCAAAGAAAGTCATTAATATAGTTAGGGGGATGAAGAAAGTCATTAATATAGTTAGGGGGATGAAGAAAGTCATTAATATAGTTAGGGGGATGAAGGAAGATATAGACAAAACTAGTGGCTATGAAAAAGTAACATTCAGAAAACGAAGAGATCTGGAAAAATAAAACAGAAGAAATAAAAATTCAGTGGGCGTTCGGGAATATAAAGTTAAGAAATCAACCAGAATGTAGACCAAAAAGTAATTAAAACAATTTTCCAGTACTGAAGGATAAGAGTTTTCAGAATCAAAGAGACCATGAACCTGTCGGATTGTAAACAGATCCAATGAGTATGGGAAACAGTTTGGTATTGCCTGTTCAGTAGAAACAAAATTGAAACAGACTTATAGAGTAGACTGGTGGTTGCCGTAGGGGAGCGGGTTTGGGGGACTGGGAGAAAGAAGGGATTAATAAATACATAGTAGTAATTGCAAAATAGTCTTGGGAATGTAAAGTGCAGTATAGGAAATAGAGTAAATATATAGTTAAGTATGTGTGGTGCCAGTTGGGTACTGGAAATATGGGGGGGGGGGCACTTTGTAAAGTCTATATTTTAACCACTATACGTACACCTGAAACTAATACAAAATAAGAGTAAACTGTAATTGAGAAATAAAAAATGAAATACATTTCATTAAAAAAAGGATTTGCCCTAACTGGTTTGGCTCAGTGGATAGAGCATTGGCCTGCGGACTGAAAGGTCCCAGGTTCGATTCCAGTCAAGGGCATGTACCTTGGTGGCAGGCACATCCCCAGTGGGAGGTGTGCAGGAGGCAGCTGATCAATGTTTCTCTCTCATCGATGTTTCTAACTCTCTATCTCTCTCCCTTCCTCTCTGTAAAATATCAATAAAAAAATATTTTTTTAAAAAGGGTAGGCATACATTAGGGGTAGTGTTATTATAACAAGACTGATAGCCCCATCTAACCATTAAAAATGTGCATGTGAAAGGGGGACATGTGTAATACTTTCAGCAATAAAGAATTATTAAAGAAGTGCACATGTAACTTTGTTAAAAAATAAGACTAACATTTTGAAGAAAGGTGTCTATTCTTTTTAAATTTTTATTTACTTATTTTTAGGGACAGAGGGAAACACCGATTTGTCGTTCCACTTATTTAGGCATTCATTGGTTAATTCTTGCATGTGCCCTGACTGGGGATCTAACCTGCAACCGTGGTGTATGGGGACGATGCTATCCAGCCAGAACCATGCCAGTTTCTTTTCTTAATAATAACAGCAACTGTTTAATGTGGACCTCCTATCTGCTAAGCATGAAAATAAGTTTTTTCAGACATTATTTTTTATTTTATTTATTTATTTTATTTCTAATTTTAACATGAACCCTGCCAGTAAGCTATTATCATCACCATTTACAAAGAAGAAAACTGCCCTTCAAGAGAAATTAAATGACTTTGCCAGCATCACGTCTCCATCTGCAAAGTCCACCATCTGTGCTGTAGACCTATCATTACTTCTCTGAGGTAGTCAGTTCCCTGGACTTGTCTGGGGGTAAGCATATTCCTGACTTTATTGCTGGGAATACAGCACACATGGCCTTGCTCTGTGACATACATTCATGATGGTGGCAGCAATAGCAGGAAGCTCTGAATTTGATCACAAGAAGTGACAACTTTGTTCTCTTCTAACAACTGGAGGCATTTAGAGGGCTTGTCTGCTGCCATTGAAAGAGAGAGCCCTCGGGTGCCAGGGGCCTTTCCGCTAGAAACATGCTGAGCAGAACTGGGAAGGTGGATGGCAAATGTCAACATGGGGATGAAATATGGCTCTTAATTCTCTCTTTTTTTTTGTGAGCTAGTTGTAGACAGGTAGGTTCTGTAGAGGAAACTTCTAAGTTAACTAGAACTGACAGATAATAAACAGTCACTAGGACTGTAGCAACAGAAATCGATGCATTTCAGGTCCCACCTAAGAGAAAATAGTCAAGATGTTTCACGTCTTTTTAGAGTGATAAATGCAATTTACACAATAAGCAAGGAGCCATGATTGGGAATAGATAGTGCAAGATCCCATCTAGGACATGGAGAAGAGGTATCTATGGGGTGATGTTGCCTACCTTAGGAATTGACAGCATAATCAGCTCTGGAAGTTTTTTAAAAATTTGTGACTCTAAGCTGAAGAGACAGGAAGGGCTTAAGTTCTGTGTTTGTGCCACATTATCTTGTGATGGTGATAAGGCTCAGCCTGGACAGTGTAGCTGCTTGCGTCTGTTTTAAGAGGTGCTGCCTTGCTCCTCTGAGAGAAGTGGAACCAAACAGTGGTCAGGTTTACAGATATACAAAGACATTTCATGCAAGTAGAAGCAAGATGAGCCTGTATGTTTCCAGACTTGGCCACTGCCAAGACTTGCACTATTTGCTACAGTTAGTCTGAATGGCATACTCTATTGAGGAGCCCTTGTGGGGCACAGAATGAACTCATTGAGTTTTGTTATATCTGTTATCAAATAGCCTTCGTGTATCTCCCAACCTGCAATGTTTAAACATTTCAGTAATCTCATAACAGGGCCAAGGGATTTGAGGAAGATATATCCCCCTTCTCCCTCCAAAGACCATACTTTTTTTAAATTTAAATTTTTTAAATTTTATTTTATTGTTTAAAGTATTACAGATAGTAGTACATATGTCTCCTCCCCCCCCCCTTTACCTTCCCCCCCCCCCCCCCCCCCCCCCCCCCCCCCCCCCCCCCCCCCCCCCCCCCCCCCCTGCCCCGCCCCGGCACATGCCCTCACCCCACTCCCCCAATGTCTTGTGTCCATTGGTTATGCTTATATGCACGCATACAAGTCCTTTGGCTGCTTGATGTCAAGGGCACAGCTTCCCTCTCCTGAAGAGGGAGCTTTACAAAGAGGCAACAAGGTCTTGTCTTGTGGGCTGAGCCTGGCCTTCGGCGTTGCCAAAGCAGAAAGGTTCTGAGGTGGATGTTGACCCAGTGTCTCTGCTCTCTCAATGGCCACTGTGACACTTGGCAAGTTACCAAGTTCCTCTGAAAGTAGGTACATCTGTTGCAAAACAAGGGTGACGTTATTCCTTGCTTTAGAGTGAAGCTATGAGCATTTAGTGGGGTAATGCATATGGACCACGCAGCAGAGCCTACATATAATCAGCACTCAATGGACGTCGGCTTTATAAAGTTGCTTCATTACTCTAAGCTTCCTTTCCTAACTCATAGAATGGGGGCAATAAAATCTCCCCATGGAGTTGTTTGTGGAATTAAAACTAGTGTTGGTTGAGAGTCTGGCTCAGGCTGAGTCCTTGATGAACAGTGGCCTCTTTCTCTAAGACCTGCAGACCCCAGCAGGGGATGGAGTTGCAGAGGGTTCCACTGTACGAGGGCTGATCTCAGGAGACGTGGAAACCGAATGGAGATTAGTTAGGTTAATAAGATATGGTCTGTTTTTACTATCTTTACCTCATTCAGTTAGGCTGTTGGAGTTGATGCATCCCTGGTTTGCCAGGTGCCAGGTTGAGGCTCCATCTCTGGCAGTGACTTGTCAGGCAGCCTGTGCCTTGTTTCCTGGGTTGCAGGCCCATGCACTTCCATCATATATCTCCCTTTCCTGTTTAATGGTTACTAGCTAGAGAAAGAGCTCTAAAAAAAATGTCTAAAGGAAGTGTCTCTTCTCTTTTTCACCCACTCATTTCTCTTTTATAGCTCCCCAAAGATTAAGAATTTATGACATAATCCTGTGATCCAGGTAATGCACACACACATACTACATGTGTGTGTGTGTGTGTGTGTGTGTGTGTGTGTGTGTGTTAAAGTCAGCCTAAAATGTAAAGACTTAGCACATTGGCAGCCATTTTATTATCTTTCTGTTTCTGATCAGCACCCGTGACCTTCTGGGTTGGTTTCATCTTAGCCTGGTGGTTTCAGGCTTATAGCTCTCCCACGAGTGTTCCAGAGAACCAAGCAGAAGCTGCATTGCCTTCCAACACCCAGGCTCAGGAGCAGGACTAGGTTCATAATGTGTGGGGCCCAGTGCAAAATGAAAATGTGGATCCCTTGTTCAAAAATTCTTAGGAATTTCAGGATTGAAACAGAAGAGCATGGAATCTTTCTGAGCATGGGCCCTCTATGGCTTCAGAGGTCCCTCGACCATGAAAGTCACAGTGCTACTCTCACCATATGCTATTGGTGAACCAGTTAACTATGATCGACCAAGTTCAAGGGGAGGGAACACAGAACCCACCTTTTAAGGACAGGAGTGTCACACACTTTGCAAATGTGTGTTAAAATCTTCACATCCAGATTCCTCTGATTCCTTCTTTCTTTGACTTTTCTGTGCTCTGCTGATTGTTCTTTTCATTCTTGCTGCACGCATATTATCTCTTTCTTATATTTGGATCCTTAGAACTATTTGCAGATGTTTTTCTAGTTTTTATTTGTGGTTAAATTTAGATTTTAAATAAAATGTCTTTAACAATTCTATGGGAATATGACTTGTACATTTACTTGACAAAATGCTTCTGAACCACCTGAATGGCATGCCCATTTTCTGCCTTTTATTGAGCTCTCTGCTCTGTGGCCAGCTGCCTCTGGGTTATATTTCTTTGGGTTCAGCATCTGCCAGGGCAGATGAATTCTGTGAAGAGGAAGAATAACTTCTTGGTTGTGGTTCAAGTTAAAAAGAAAAAAAATATATGTTTCATCACCACCCCAAAACACACACAAACTACCCTCCTCCCCCTTCTCACCCCTTTTTGCACAAAGGTATGAATGAATAGTGCCCTCTGATTTGGTACATCGAACATCTGTTTAATCCTCATTGTTAATGTGGTCTCATCAATATTTTCTGATGATTGTCTTCTTAATTAAGTTTCTTAATTCCTAGAAATTAATTACATATTAACTAGCTTTTTTATGTCACTTTAAGTTTATATGGCACTACTCAGATATTATTTATTATCCATTTTTACTGAAAAATAATTGACATATAGCACTGTATAAGTTTAAGGCATACAACATAATAGTTTGATCCTGTATAATAAAAGCCTAATATGCTAAGTGTCCAGTCATCCAGTCGGCTGTTCAATCAGTCAAAGCATAATATACTAACGATATGCTAAGGCAGCTCAGTCGGTCACTGTGACATGCACTGACGATCAGGGGCAGACAGTCGACTGGTTGACCAGTTGCTGTGATGTGCACTGACCACCAGGGGGAAGATGCCCTGACTAGTAGGATAGCTTGCTGTTGGGGTCCTGCCGATCGGGACTGAATGAGATGGGCTGGGCACACCCTGGAGCCCTCCTGCGGTCCCTCCCTGGCTGGCCAACCTCTCGTATCCCTGCTGAGCCCTGATTGTGCACTGGTGGGGTCCCTTGGCCTGGCTTGTGCCCTCTTGCAATGCGGGCTGAGGGATCCCCCCTCCTGAGTGCATGAATTTCATGCACCGGATCTCTACTTTATACATATTGTGAAATGATTACCACAATAGGTTCAGTTAACATCCATCTTCTCATATAGCTATAATAAAAAGATAAGAAAGTACCTTATTTTCCGGCGTATAAGAGGACTTTTTAACCCAGAAAAATCTTCTCAAAAGTCGGGGGTTGCTTATACGCCGGGTGTTGTCTTATAGGGTGGGTACTGAAATTTCTGAGCCCGACTGGAAAATCTGCGGTTGCCGCATACGGTGGGGGAAGCTCAGAAATGGCCGCACTCCATTCATTTCAATGGAGCCGGACGGAGACCTCAAGTGTCTCCGGTCGGCTCCTTTCTGTGCTGCATACAGTCTCCGTCTGGACTTTTTAACCCAGGAAAATCTTCTCAAAAGTTGAGGGTCGTCTTATATGCCAGAAAATACGGTAAAGGAAAAATTTAAGATACTTTTTAATTAGATATTAACTAGCTTGTTTATGTCACATTAAATTTGCACATCATTCTAGTTTTCCCAATTGGAACCTCACAAGAGACACCTATAGTATTTGTCTCTATTGATAGTTGAGAAAATGTGGTTCAAAATATAAGTGCCTTTTTCCAGTTCACATAGCTCTTAAGACATGGAGCTGGAAACTAGACACAGGTCTTCTAACTTCAAATGCTTACTATGCATTTGCATCACATTACACTATCTCCTATTGAATTTCAGACTCCACTGAGTTCAGTGCTCAGTGAACAATAAAAAATTATATATAGTCAGTTTTCATTATTTATGTCAACAACAACGCTTAGTGGTGCCAGCAATGGTGAATCACAGATAATTGCCCAAATGTTTCAAGGCCTTGCTCAAACATTGTTTTTCTTAATTTCTTGAATAGATAATATGTTAACATGATAAAAAATTCAACTTTTCACCCACCCTTGATCCTATAACGTACACATGTAACTATACTTATATCCCTCAAAACACTCACAAGTGGTAGTATACCATATCTCACTCCTATTAATGACTACAGAATATTTCATTGTACTGGTATCATTTATTTAACCAGTCCTCAATGGAAGGGTATTTGATTTTTATCTCATTGTTTTCTATTACAAAAAAGTTACATTTTCATTTCCCTTTATGTACTTAATAGTGGCCCGGTGCACAAAATTTATGCATTTGGGGGGGGGGGTCAACCCGGCCTGTGCCCTCTCGCAGTCTGGGACCACTCGGGCGATGACCACCTGCTGACGTGCCTGGCCAGCCTGGGTGAGGGGCTGAGGGTTGTTTGCAGGCTGGCCAAGCTCCCCCAGTGGGAACCCTCACCCCATGGGGGTGTGACCAGCCTGGGTGAGGGGCTGAGGGCCATTTTTAGGCTGCCCACAGCTCCCATTGACCCAAGGTCCCAGTGAGGCTGGCTATAATCAGGTTTCTGGGGTTTATTTATCTTCTATAATTGAAACTTTGTTGCCCTGAGTGGAGGCCTAGGCAGGCAACGAAGCCTCCTGTTTGCTTCAGCTCCGTGGCTTCTATAATTGAAACATTGTTGCCTTGAGCAGAGGCCCAGCCAGCCTAGGCAGGCAGTTGCAATGGAAGCCTCCTCTTTGCTGTAGCTCAGTGGCTGCTGGCCTCCATCTTGGCTGGGTTAATTTGCATACAGCCGCTCTGATTGGCTGGTGGGTGTGGCTTGGCTGGTGGGCATGGCTTAGGTGTCTCAGAGTGATGGTTAATTTGCATATTACTCTTTTATTAGATTAGATTAGATTTACATACAAATGAGAGTATTTTATAGGATGTATTAGGATTAGAATTATGTACATGTAAATATTCACAGATATTTAATCTAATCTAATAAAAGTGTAATATGCAAATTGACCCTCATTCCATTACACCTAAGCCACGCTCAGCAGCCAAGCCATGCCCAGCAGCTAATCAGAGCAACTATATGCAAATTAACCCAGCCAAGATGGCGGCGGGCAGCCATGGAGCTGAAATAAGCAGGAGGCTTGCCATGGTAATGGAGGAAGCTAAGGTTCCTGTCTGCCTAGGCCAGCTGTGGCCTCCGCTCAAGGTAGCAAAGTTTCAATTACAGAAGATAAACCTCAGATACTTGCTTCCAGCCTTGGGCTCAAGGAAGCACTGGGAGCCTGGGTTGTCAGGGGCGACCTAACCTGGGCTCTGGTGAAAGCAACAAAGTTTTAACTTTAGAAGTTATATAAATCCCAGCTACCAGTGTCCAGCCAGCCTTGCTACAAACAGCCATAAGCCACTCACCCAGGCTGGCCAGGTACCCCAGCAGGACCCCTCTCCCTGAAGGGGATGTAGCCAGTCTGAAAACAACCCTCAGCCCCTCACCTGGACTGGCCAGGCACCCCAGGGGGGGACATACACTTTGAAGGGGATGTGGCCAGCCTGCAAACAGCCATTAGCCACTCACCCAGGCTGACCAGGTACCCCAGCAGGACCCCCTTCCCTGAAGGGGCTGTGGCCAGCCTGCAAACAGCCATCAGCCAATCACCCAAGCTGGCCAGGTACCCAGCAGGGACCCCCTCCCTGATGGGGTTGTGGCTAGCCTGAAAACGGCCCTCAGCCCCTCACCCAGGCTGGTCAGGCACCCCGGGGGGGCACCCACCTTGAAGGGGCTTTGGCCAGCCTCCAAACAGCCATCAACCACTCACTCAGGCTGGCCAGGCACCCCTGCGGGAACCCCACTCTGATCCGGGACACCCTTCAGAGCAAACCAGCCGGCCCCCACCTATGCACCAGGCCTCTATACTATATAATAAAAGGGCAATATGCAAATTGACCCTAATGGCAGAACCACTGGGAATGACTGGTCACTATGACACACACTGACCACCAGGGGGCAGATGCCCAATGCAGGAGCTGCCCCCTGGTGGTCAGTGTGCTCCCATAGGGGGAGCTCTGCTCAGCCACAAGCCAGGCTGCCAGCTGCCAGCACAGCAGTGGTGGCAGGAGCCTCTCCCGCCTCAGCAGAGCTAAGGATGTCCGACTGCAGTTTAGGCCTTCTCCCCGCTGGCAAGTGGACATTCCCTGAGGGCCCCAGGCTGCCAAAGGAATGTCTAGCTGCCAGCTTAGGCCTGATTGCCTGGGGAGCGGGCCTAAGCCAGCAGGTGGACATCTCCCGAGGGGTCCCAGATTGCTAGAGGGCACAGGCCATGCTGAGGGACATTCTCAAGCGCACAAATTTTTGTGCACTGGGCCTCTAGTTTTAATATAAGTGTAATATATGTGTCAAATTTTTCATGTTTATGTTTTGGATAGATATTTCCAGATTTCTCTGTACAGAGGTTGTTCTACTTACATTTTGAGCAGTATTGTATGAAAATGACTACTTCACTTATCCAATATAATACACAATAAAATTTTTGTTTTTCTCTAATCTGACAGTTAAAAACTGGAATCAGAGTATTATTAGAGACTCACTTGTTCTAAGGTTCAATATCTAAAATATTGGAAAGTCATTTGTATTTCATTTTCTGTGACTTACTGTTTTTGCCCTTTTTTTTCCCTTTTGAGTTGTTATTTTTCTTACTGATTTGTTGGAATCTTTATATGCATTGTAAATATTTTCTCCTGTTTGTTTGCAAGTTGCAGAAAACATTTTTAGAGCAAGTGAAAGTACCCGGCGGTATGCAAGAAGACTAGAAAGAACAGTGGACTTTTTTCTCCAGTATGTTAGTTCTTTTTAAGCAGAAATTAAAAGTATTAAGATTCCTTTTTTTATGCTAAAATGTTAAAGTAATGTTAAGACCATCCTAATCTAAGATTGTGAAAATTTCTCCCATTTTCTTTGAGCAATTCTAATGGTTTCATTTCATATGTTGAAATCCCTTATCCATTTCTACTTTATTTTGTGAAAGGTATGAGGTAGATGTATATTTTCCCCCAGATGGCTACTCAGTTGTTCTGACATCATCATTGGAAAATTCATCTTTTACCTACTGATTTAGAAGTATAGTTATACTAGAGGCCTGGTACACAGAATTCATGCACTGGGGGGAAGGGTGTCCTTCAGCCCAGCCTGCACCCTCTCCAATCTGGGACCCTTCAAGGGATGTCTTAGTGCCCAGTGGGATTGGGCCTAAACGGGCAGTTGGACATCCCTCTCACAATCCGGGACTGCTGGCTCCCTAACCACTTCCCTGCCAGCCTGGTTGACGTCTAACTGTCCTCCCCTGCTGGCCCAATCACCCCCAACGGCCCTGCCCTGCAGGTCTTGTCCCCACCGACTGCCCTCTCCTGCAGGCCATCCTGTGGCATCCATCTTGTGAGCACATGGGGATGGCCATCTTTGACCGCCTGGAGGCAGCCTTCTTGTGGGAGGGTGTGACAGTCAATTTGCATATTAACTCTTTATTATATAGGAGGATAATATCTTAAATTCCTGTTGGTATTTGAGTCCATTTCAGGACTCTGTTCTGCTCTACTGTTCTATCTTTTGAGGTATAATACCTTATTGCTTAATCAGTACACCTTTATAATATCACCTCTTTTCTGTTGGGCTTACCTTCTCTTTACTCTCCTTCCTCTGAATATTCTTGACTATTTTTGCAACTTTATTTTCCATATTAACTTTAGAATTAACTTGTTTCATTCCAAAAATTCCTGTTGATATCTTTTTTTTGGATAGTATGAAATGGATATCTTTAATTTAATATTGAGTTTTACTATTCACCTGCATTTTAAGGTGCATTTTCTTGAAATCAACAAATGTATGAGGACAAGTATTCATATTCTCATTTTAAGGAAGAAATAGAGATCTGAGAGATCCAAACATCCTTATTCCTCAATGTCACAAAAGTGACAAGACTTGAAAAGAGCCTTAGACTGGGTATTCTCCCGTATACTCTTGATCTCTGTCATAGAACACTCATTCTATCTATCCCTTTATGTCAGGGAGAGGCAGGTTCTGGAGACCAAGGGTGCACCTGTGGTGGCATGCAATCAAGCTACTAGGTATACCGGTTAATAATGCAGATTTTGTAATCAAAGAAAACATGATAATTTCAAGAGAAACATCAAAAGTGCTTTATTCAAAGTAATGTCCATCACTAGCTACACATTTCCCACATCTTTCAGGTAATTTGTGGATACTGTCCAATAGAACTTTTCTTGTTTTGAGTCAAACCATTCAGAGACCCAATTTTCCACTTCTTCTTACGTTTTGAAGTACTGCTCAGAAAGTGCATGTGCCATTTATTGGAACAAGTGGTAATCTGAAGGAGCAAGGTCTGGTGAATACAGCGGGTGGGTTAATACTTCCGAGGCAAGATCTTTTAATGTTTCTTTAACTGGCTTTGAAGTGTGTGATGGTGCATCATCATGAAGCAAAATTACTTTGCCCTGTCTTCTGGCACATTCTGGTTGTGTCATGATTAAAGTGTCATTCAAATTTATTATTTGTTGTCAGTAGCGATCAGTATTAACAGTTCCACGTGGTTTTAGAAGTTCATAATATACCACACCTTCCTGATCCCACCAAACGCAGAGCATTGTCTTCTTTCCAAAGCGATTTGGCCTTGCAGTCGATGTGGATGGTTGACTTGGATCGACCCATGATTGTGTGCATTTGGGATTCTCAAAATAAATCCACTTTTCATCACCAGTCACAATTTTATGCAAACAAGACTTTCTTTTGTGCTATTGAAGCAACATTTCTATTGATGACTTTTCCGTTTTCCATTTGGCTTTCATTCAGTTGATGTGGCACCCATTTTCCTTCCTTTAAAATCTTTTCCATTGCTTGTAAATGATCGGAAATTGCTGAGTAACATTTAATCTTTCTGCAAGTTGTTTTTGAGTTTGACTTGCATCTTCATCCAATAATGCTTGTAGTTGTTGGTCTTCAAACTTTTTCAGTTGACCTGGACGTTATTTGTCTCTCACATCAAAATCATCACTTTTAAAGCGTTTAAACCAGCTTCACAAGTATCTAGAGATGGAGCATGTTCACCATAAGCTTCCCGAAGTATATAACTTTTTCTTCAAAATAATGAATTAAAACTTCCTGCCAGTGCTCTTTTTCTTTGGCACAAAATTTGACATTTTTAAATGTAAAAATATCTATGATGTTAATACCTTCAGCAAATTTGACATATGAAGTTTTGAAGCTTGCTGTCAATACAACAAAATAGCATACATATCAAATCGCATGTATGTCAACATATGTGTAACTCCGATTGAGAAAAATCCTCATTATTAACTGGTACACCTAGTAAAGCATGGTGTAGTAAATATAGCTTTAAGGTGGGGAAGACTCCAGTCTCTCCTGACTTTGCTATTTCCTATCTAGTAGATTTCTGGAAAATTATTCAAAAGAAATTCAGCTTCTTTAATAAATGGAGGGTGGTACTTAATTTGAAGAGGATTATTGAGAATGTATCCTATCCTGTTTGACACTTTGGAGGCACTCAATAATGGTGGTTCTTCTTTTTGTTAGTTTTGTTTCCCCCTCCTTCAGAAATGTGAAATATTTTCCCATGTGACACTCTGATTTTTGGGATCACTTTGTAGTGTAATGTTTACCAGACTAATGAAATTTCACCCCACAGCTAAAATTGCAGGCTGTAATAAGGGGAAAAATATTTGATTTGGATAGGGGAAGGGCTCTGTGTAAGGTGGCACAGGGCCCTGCTCTCCCAGCTTTCCCTGTGCAGTTGCTGTATGGTTTGGGGCCTCTTGCATGCACTTTGGAGCACATTCTTTCTTCATGGGAGGTTGGTTTCTCTTCCCCTGCCTTTATTTCTAAGGCTAATTTTTACTAGCAGATAGATATTTAAAATGAATCTACTTAGAATAGGGACCAAAACTTTATAATAAAGAGTGAAAAAAGGTTTAAATTGCTTATTTTTCTTGAAAAATTGAAACTAAAAATTATAAAAATAAGTCTTATTAAAATAAAATTAACATAATAATTATAGTTATAAAAGATTGAACAAGAAAGTAATCTAGACACTATTGATTCATTTTGTAGAACATTTTTCCAAGACAATTCTACATTATATATTATATTTATTTCACATTTTTTCATCACAGCAAAAATTTGAAGGATTCATCAGTTTTCCTAATATTCTCTCTTAATCAGGTGGTATTTCAGTAACTCTTTTCTTTGCTGTAGCCAGCTGTTATCATCCTGCTGATTTTCTGTTTTTTCAATTGCAAGGGCTTCTGTCTCTGCTGAGTCACCATTTGTCAATAGCTTTGCTCATAATTCTAGCAGTTCTCACCCATAAGTTTTGTTGACTGAATGAATTCATTCATCTTTTGCAAGCCTGGCAATTTCACTATGCATTTGTTGTACATTGAATTTGTACTGATTTTTATAAAGTTTGTGACATCTAATATTGTGAATAATTCCCTCACCTTACCTCATGACGTTCATATCCTAACCTGTGGAATTTGTTGAATGTCACCTCATATGACAAAAGTGACTTCGTTGATATAATTAAGTTAAGAATCATGAGATCTTACCCTGGATTATTAGGGTAGGAATGATGTAATCACAAAGGTCTTTATAAGAAAAAGGCAGGAGATCAGCATGAGTGGAAAATATGATGATGGAAGCAAGAGATTGGAGTGATGCAGCCACCAACCAAGGAAAGCCTGCTGTCTATGGAAGTAAGAAAAAACAAGAAATGGATTCTGTTTTGGAACCTGCAGAAGGCACAAGCCCTGCCAACACCGTAATATTGGCCCCTCAGGACTCATTTCAAATTCTGACCGCCAGAACTGTAACAGGGTAAATTTGTGGTGTTTTAAGGCACTTAGGGTGTAGTAATATGAAATGAATACAGCCAGATGCTAACCAAAATGCTTACCTCAGAGAGCACAGTATTGGAGAGATGAGTTTGTGAGGAGTGTGGAATAAATAAAATCAGTTCATTAGTGAATATTTTAATGACTTCAGCTTTTCCATATAGCCTATAACTGTGGTATTTAAGTGTCTGTGCCAGTGTGTGTTTGTACAAGAAAGAAATTAATATTCAAAAGGCAATTTATATAAACCCTTTTCCTCTTGCATCTTATCAGGAGCTAGCATTCTTCCCTGCAGAGCCATTGGATTCAGTTGGGGACATGGTTGGAGTTAAAAACTGAAGAAGCCCTGGAGGATTGATGACCGATCATAAGAAAGGGCCGGAAACTCTCTGAGGAAAGATGCGGACAGCTTGCTGAGAAGTAGAGCTTTCTGATGCTCAAGTATTTTAAGAGCCAGAAAATGGGAACGGGGGCCACTGTGCCAAGGAGTGGGACTTGGGGGACAGAGGTGAATAGAGAGGGTTTATGGAAAGTGTTACTGTGTGCTGTGTATTGTAATTTATACCTCTTGCTCCCCAACTAGCCCCCTTGATGAAAATCTTCAGTAGCCACCCAGAGTTAGGCTTTTGCTTGTCTGTTTTTTAAAAATAGATCTGTAGTGAGGCTTGTTCTAAAGCAGGAGGAGGCACTTTATTTGGACTGCATGTTCTCAAAATAAATGATTAACGTTTCTTCCCAGAGGCTTCTAAGCCAGGTCTCTCTGACCTATGATGTGCTAGGCTGGGATCAAAACGTCTACAGCTTTCTGACCTTTAGCGTTTGGGGAAAGCCCTCTCGCTGATTGTCTTTTTAGAGGTGCCTTATGGCAACTGGTGCCCTCTGAGCAGCTGATGTTGTGGTTGAGGCCTCCAGGAAAGAAGCCTCTCTAGCCTTGGCTTCATGCTTCTGTTTCTCATTTTCTCTGCTTTTTTCTGAACTTTTAACGGCCAAACATCTGTCATGCTGGAATTCCTTTCTCTGGCTGCAGTCTCCTCTGCCTATCTTGTAACTGACCGTTTTGGATGGATATTCATCTTGGGGGCAGCTCCCATACCGTTTTGATGATTGCAGTGTGGGAATTTGAGAGTAAAGTCAATGAACTGTGTACATTTGCACACAAGAGCCCACATCCTCATACCACTTCATACATCATCAACCGAAGTCCGGTTCTGATCATTAACAATCATGATTACAACCAGATTCCTAGGATGTGGCCCAGAGGAAATGCAGACTACTCTGCCAGTCCCCTAATCATGCTCTGTGACCCTCAGCCTGAAGCACTTGGAGGCTCTGGGCAGTTTCAGTTAGATATCTAGTCTTCTTTTCTGTGCCCTCCGTCCTAGCCCCAGAGAGAAGCAAGGGCAGTTTTCAATGTTGAAATAGCTACCTACGTTATTTGGCTTTTGGGTGTTCCATGAAACTCCCCTAAAAGGTGCTGTGAGATAGAAGTGTTTTAGTTTAAGTTTAGCTGAATGATTAACAGTTGGTCCAAGAGGTCATTTGGGGGCACAGCTTACTGAGAATGCCACTGCAGAGCTGCATGTGTTCATACTTACCATTCTCAGCAGTGACTCCTTCGTGGGAAAAAGGGGCTCTGTCCACGTATTTATGACCTGAACTGATGAATTCAGAGAGAACATAATAGGATTTATTTTTCTTTAGGCTCTGAAAGCCCTGCATTTTAGTGACCATGTGGTCTATCTTGTCTTGCCAGTGCTTCATGAAACATGGCTGAGTCCAAAGAGTCAGGGCCTCCAACTGGCTGGTGTAATTGACATGGCTGTGGCTAGTAGGTGTGTCTCCTGGCACTGGGGGTACAATTAAGTGATTATTGAGGAAAATCAGTGACCTTGGAAGTGCAAAATAAAGAAAGGAGTACAAATGAGAACCAAACACTGTGACTTTTGAGTAAGGTGAAACAAATGGACAAGCCTGTTGTTATTTGCTCTTTTTTTTTTCTGTCTGTAGATTTGGTGTTATAGACAGAATCATTTACTAAACAAAATGGAAAATTCTTACATAAAAATCTATGTTTTGCATGGTGGCTTGGCAAGCTAGTATTACTTTGACAGAAAACAAATAGCAAGGTGATATATAAGATGTGAGAGCAAAAAATTTGGATCAACTTATGTGTTATTCTGTGAAAAGATCCAATCAGTTTTACTCCCTTTGCCAGAGGAAGAAGGTATGTGGCCATATTGAATAAGGCTTACACGTTGCTCTCCAGTCAAGAAGTAAATAGTATCAAATCCTACAAATTGAATTTTTATTAAGAAATTCATCTCTGGTTACCCTGAGGTTTATGAAATCTTTTAGCGCCTGTGGAGGAAGGCAATATATCTCAATGTACAAAACCAGATTGATTGGAGTGAGGAATTTTAATTTTTAGGGTCAGGAATATACCTCACCTTTTAAAACAGGCTTAATGAGAAGGGAGTAGACAGATGTTGCTTTAAAAGCCATTCTGATTCTTCTTGTGTCATACTTTATCTGTTATCACTTTGCTGCTAGTTTCAAATGTACTTTACAAATTGGGATTAATGGCTTTTTTTTTGCCTAAGAGTTTCATATATTGAGTAAATAAATAAATCCTTCTTTATCATGACTTTCTGTGTACTTAACATCTATATATTCATTATTTTGTGCATTCAGAAGATGCCAGTACTAAGTTTATATTTCCTGTACAGGGCTTGTTTAATTAGAAAATGTAAGTGGCAGTGCTTAACATTTTTCAAAGATGAACAAGTGGAAATTTTTATTCTGCCCTTGTACTGTCCATCTTGTACTGATTCTTTTCTATAAGAACAAGTGATAGTAATAGCAGCTATTATTAATCTGTATTGAAAGTTTGCTGTGAGAGGTATTTTGCATGTAGGTCCTCATTTAAGAAAGGTAATAGTATTCTCATTTTATGGCAAAGGAAACTGAAGCGCAGAGAATTTGAGAACTTGCCAGTATAATGAAGGATTGTAAGTATCAGATTCAAATTTTGAACCTGGACTGTCTCTATTTTGAAAGCCTAGTTTCAGATCTTTTTTTTTTTTTTTTTTTGAGTACAAAAGCCCTCTGCAATCTTGCCTGGTGACACCTTCTCTGCTTTCTGCCAGGTACAGAGGCCTGTGGCCTGGTGCATTGTTGAGGTAAAACTTTCTGATATGGCATGAGGATAAGCTGGATTTTTCTGTGATAGAAATTATCCCCAAAACTCAGTGGCTTAAAACAGCAAAGATTTATTTTCCATCAGTACTTGGCCCCCTGTGTCCATCTTTGGCTCATTTGATCCATGATTTCTTCACTCAGAGCCCAGGCTACATAGAGGGACACTGTGATTGGGCAAGGGACTAGGTCAGTCAGATAGTGGCTCTTAGATAGCCTTCTGACAGGAAGTGAGGTGTGTATTTCAGTGACCCCACCTAATTTCACAGGGAAGAGGAAGTGGGTTCTTGCCATGTTATTGGAAGATGGGCAGCAGACAGTGTCAATAAATATCACAATACCACGTGTTCAAAAGAAAACTATTGATTTTAAATACACATTAGTTTTAAAAAGTTCCAATACTTATTCGCTACAAATTAAAAAGTTCCTAGTTTGTTCTAGGGTTCAGAAAAAAAAAATGCATGTTCTAGAGATTGTTCTAACTCAGTCACCTACATTAGTGACTTCCTTTTAGAAGAATTTCGTGGTGATCTATTTTGTCTCCCTAAAAATGCACTATTTATAATAAGTTTGTTAGCTGGATTTTAAGGAAGAGATAGAAGGATATTTAAAAGTAGCCAGTATGGATATGAGAAGATAATTTGCAGGGTAAAAAAATTTTCCACTTTATCTGAGCTACGCCCTCAAGGGTTCCCATTTATATAATCCATAGCAAAATTTATACTTTTAATTCAAATAGAATTATTTGAATTACCTTCTTCTGGGATTGTTTTTTTTTTTTTTTTTTTAAGGAAGGTGTAAATTTACTCTCAAGGGTCAATTTAAACAAGCCCTGAGGCAAATGATAGGAAGATTGGTTAGAGAAATTTCTCCAAGAAAGAGGACAATGTTCTTTGGGAATTGGTGGCAAGAGAAACCTTAGCTGTCCTAAGATGAAAATTGTGTGCAGTGATTGCAATTAATAGCCTGTCAAATAAAAATAGAATGAAATCATGTGGAACTCTGTCTTGTAGTTTAGTTCAGAATTTGTGATTTTTAACTTCGGCATTTAAATTTTGTGCTTTTTTCAACATTAACTAAGCATAATAGCACCACAATGGCATAATATAAGTTCAGGGTCTTTTAGCTTCTGCTTTGCAGTACCCAGCAGTGCTCTTGTGTGCTCTGCAAAAGACTCAAACACACAATCAAAATGATATTTTCCCTGACGTTTCCTGGGGTGGACTGGATCTGTATTTTCTTGTGATCGTTTAGGAGAAGATAGCTGGTGATTAGGTCTTACTCTTAAAGCTTTCCCCCTTAATTCTCTGTACCATGGTTCATGGCTTCTCTTGTACTGTGGCACTTGAGTAACTGGGATTGGGGCAGAGGGGTTTGTGCTCCTAGCTTCTGAGTGGATTTGTTGTTTCTCCGAATGGACTCCTACTCTAGAAAGCCCTTTATCTCTGCAGCCCAGTGCCAGAAGACCTTTCCACAGTTGTGATAAGGTTAGAGAATTCTCAGGCATCAAAACCTGTGGAATGAAGAGCTGAGATGACCTTTTGGGGTTAACATACTGCTTTTGTTTTGAGTACACAACCTGGGAAATAACTAATGTTAGTGTTTATAGACTTTTTTCTTTTACTTATTAGCCCCCACAATAAGCCTATGCATTTGATGAGTCACAGGTAATTATTATTGGTTTATGTTATTTTCCACTCCCCCATTCAATTGATAAGAACCTGGAGACTCTGGATTGTTGACCAAGTCTAACAGCTAGAATCCAGTTTTTCAGACTCCAAGTCCTGTGCTCTTCTCTTAACTAGGTGTACTGGTTAATAATGGAAGATTTTGTAATCAAAGGAAACATGATAATTTCAAGAGAAACATCAAAAATGCTTTATTCAAAGTAATGACCATCACTAGCTACATATTTCCCCCATCTTTCAGGTAGTTTGTGGATACCGTCCCAATAGAACTTTTCTTGTTTTGAGGCACACCATTCAGAGACTCAATTTTCCACTTCTTTGTACGTTTCGAAGTGCTGCTCAGAAAGTGCGTGTGCCATCCATCAGAACAAGTGGGAATCTGAAGGAGCTCGGTCTGGTGAATAGGGCGGGTGGATTAATACTTCTCAGGCAAGATCTTTTAACGTGTCTTTAACTGGCTTTGAAGTGTGTGATGGTGCATTTTCATGAAGCAAAATTACTTTGCCCTGTCTTCTGGCACATCCTGTTCATTTCACAATCAAAGTATGGTTCATATTAATGGTTTGTTGTCAGTAGCGATCAGTATTAACGGTTTCATCTGGTTTTAGAAGCTCATAATACACCACACCTTCCCGATCCCACCAAATGCAGAGCATTGTCTTCTTTCCGAAGCGATTTGGCCTTGCAGTCTATGTGGATGGTTGACCTGGATCAACCCATGATTGTGTGCACTTGGGATTCTCAAAATAAATCTACTTTTCATCACCAGTCACAGTTTGATGCAAAAATAGATACTTTTTAAAAGAAGATGGAAGGCCTAGAGACATGAAAACATGCTCAAAGTCACTAATCATCCAAGAGATGTAAATCAAAATGACAATGCCTCTCACACCTGTCAGAATGGCTATCATCAACAAATCAACAAATGACAAGTGCTGGCGAGGATGTGGAGAAAAAGGAACCCTCCTGCACTGTTGGTAGGAATGCAGGCTAGTGCAGCCACTGTGGAGAACAGTATGGTTTCCTCAAAAAACTAAAAATGGAACTTCCATTTGACCCAGTGATCCCACTTCTAGGAATATATCCCAAGAAACAAGAAACACTAATCAGAAAGGATATATGCACCCTCATGTTCATAGCAGCACAATTACCATAGCTAAGATTTGAAAATAGCCTAAGTGCCCATCAACAGATGAGCGGATTAGAAAACTGTGGTACATCTACACAATGGAATACTACATTGCAGTAAAAAAGAAGGAATTATTACCATTTGCAAAAGCATGGATGGAATTGGAGAGCATTATGCTAACTGAAATAAGCGAGTCAGAGAAAGATGAATATCAAATGATCTCACTCATTTATGGAATATAATGAACAACATAAACTGATGAACAAAAACAGATCCAGAGACAGAGAAGTATTGATCAGACTGTCAAACCTCAGAGGGAAGGTGTGGAAGGTGGGGGAGGGTGGGGGTAAGTGGGGAGAGATCAACTAAAGGACTGTATGCATGCATGTAATCCTAACCAATGGACACAGACACCAGGGGGGTGAGGGCATGAGTGGGTGGGGGTAATGGGGAAATAAGGACACATATGTAATACCTTAATCAATAAAGAAATTTAAAAAAATTCTTTCATGCCATTGAAGCAACATTTTACTGATGACTTTTCGGTTTTCCATTTGTGTTTCATTCAGTTGATGTGGCACCCATTTTCCTTCCTTAAACTCTTTCCCAATGCTTGTAAACAATTTGAAATTGTTTGCTTGAGCAACATTTAATCTTCAAGTTGTCTCTGAGTTTGACTTGCATCTTCATCCAATAGTGCTTGTAATTGTTGGTCTTCAAACTTTTTTAGTTGACCTGGACATTCTTTGTCTTTCATGTCAAAATCATCACTTTTAAAGTGTTTAAACCAGCGTTCACAAGTATCTTGAAATGGAGCATGTTCACCATAAGCTTCCCCAAGTATATGATAACTTTTTCTTTATAATAAAGTAATGAATTAAAACTTCCTGCAAATGCTCTTTTTCTGGCATGAAATTCGACATTTTTAAGCATAAAAATATCTGTGATGTTAATACCTTCAGCAAATTTGACATCTGAGGTTTTGAAGCTTGCTGTCAATACAACAAAATAGCATACATATCAAATCGCATATCAACATATGTGTAATTCCATCTATGAAAACAATCCACATTATTAACTGGCACACCTAGTATATGATGCTGACATTTCCTTGTTAGTAATTCCATGAGGAATAGTAACATGGAAGCAGCAATAATAGTCCAATATACTTTCTTCAGCATTCCCATAGTTACCAGCAGTTGCAGACCTGTGGGAGGTGCTGCTTGTGGATGGAGTCCCTCTTGTAATGTGGTCTGCCACCCTATGGTGGCAAAGTAGCCCCCACTTTTTTAAAAAATATATTTTTATTGATTTCAGAGAGGAAGGGAGAGTGAGAGAGAGATAGAAACAGTGATGAGAGGGAATCATTGGTTGGCTGTATCCTGCATGCCCCCCACTGGGGATTGAGCCCACAACCCTAGCATGTGCCCTTGACCAGAATTGAACCTGGGACCCCTCCGTCCGAAGGCTGATGCTCTATCCACTGAGCCAGACCAGCTAGGATGCCCCCACTTTCTTGTTGCTTGGTTTCCTCTGGATTTAATTTTGATCTCATGCAATATCTTTCAGCAGAGAGTGCCTCTCATATGAAAGTGGGAAACTATTTTGGTTGGCATTTCACTTATGGAAAAGATCAGAACATTTAAAAAAAGTAGGACTTACTATTTCTTCAACAGTATAGTTCATGTATGAAAGCTACCTTTTCTCCTGCCATCTATTGAGGGGGCACTTTCACCTACCAATTCCCAGTGTGGCCCTTTCCTCATCTTAGGTCTGGTATTCTTCTAGTTCTTTTAAAAAGAGAGTAAACATCTTTCTCTAAATCTTGCTCAGGGAGGCAGCCAAGAGGACTGATGTCAGAAATTTATCACATAGCTAGAACCCTGGGAACCCAGCAAGGAGTGTGCTGCAACTCCTCAGGGAGTCAAGATGGAGAGGATCCAGGACTAGAGATCAGAAATGCAGGATAGGTTTGGTAGGGGCAGAGTGGGCTTGGGTATATGGTGGGAAGAGGCAGGGCACATACAAGAATCAACCAATGAGCCCTGGCCGGTTTGGCTCAGTGGATAGAGCATCAGCCTGTGGACTCAAGGGTCCCGGGTTTGATTCCGGTCAAGGGCATGGGTTGCGGGCACATCCCAGTAAGGGGTGTGCAGGAGGCAGCTGATCAATATTTCTCTGTGATTGATGTTTCTAACTGTCTATCCCTCTCCCTTCCTCTCTGTAAAAAATCAATAATATATATATATCTAAACTAATAAAAGCGGAATAGTAAAATTAACCGTTTCTCCGGGACGCTCACAGCCAATCAGAGCGACTGTATGCAAATTAGCCCAGCCAACATGGCAGCCGCCACTCACGGACCTGAGTAAACGTTTAGGCAGCGTCCGCTGCAGCAGGAGCAAGAGCGAAACTACCTGCTCACTGGCTCCTTAGCCTTTGGCCTGAAGCAAAACACACATTTGCAACAATTAAGTGTAACAATTGTTTCATTATAGAAGCTGGGAGGTGAGGCAGAGGAGGCTTCCTTAGTAAAAGGCCTTGCCTTAAAGGAACAGCATCAATTATAGGAGATAAACTCCAGAAACCTGCGTCCAGCCGGCCTTGCTGGGACGTTGGGTCAATGGGAGCTGTGGGCAGCCTTAAAGCCCCTCACCCAGGCTGGTCAGGCACCCCAGCAGGTGGACATCCCCCGAGGGCTCCCAGACTGTGAGAGGGCACAGGCCGGGCTGAGGGACCTCCCGAGTGCACAGAGCGGCTGCAGGGCGGGACAGCGCAGGACCCAGGACCCGTGAGTGGGAAAGAGGTGGCAGGGTTGGAGGGCACCGGGAAGCGGGTAAGAGGCGGCAGGGGTTCGGCGACCTGCTTGGTGGGCTTCCCAGACCCTTTGCGGGGCATCGGGGAGCGGGAAAGAGGCGGCAGGGGGTCGGCGGCCTGCTTGGTGGGCTTCCCAGGCCCTTGGAGGGGCATCGGGGAGCGGGAAAGAGGCAGCAGGGGTTCAGTGGCCTGCTTGGTGGGCTTCCCAGGCCCTTTGCGGGGCATCGGGGAGCGGGAAAGAGGTGGCAGGGGGTCGGCAGCCTGCTTGGCAGCTGCCCAGGCCCTTTGCGGGGCACCGGGGAGCGGGAAAGCAAGGCTGCAGGGGCCAGGGGCCTGCTTGGCAGCTCCCCAGACCCCTTGGCGGCACCGGGAAGTGGGAAAGGAAGGCAGCAGGGGACTGGTGAGTGGGAAAGAGTCGGTGGCCTGCTTGGCGGCTCCCCAGGCCCTTTGGGGGCCACTGGGGAGCGGGAAAGCAAGCTCTTGGGGGCTGGGGTCCTGCTTGGTGGCTTCCCAGGTCCCTTCCGGGGATCAGGGAGCAGGAAAAGGCTGGCCTGACCACGAGGCGGGGTTTTTCCTGCTTTCTGGTGGATGGAGGAAGATGGGCAGTAGGCAAGCTTGGGAGGCAGGCAGCACCCAGCTCTGGCCACAGCTCAAAAAAG
This sequence comes from Murina feae, assembly GCA_004026665.1. Lineage (NCBI taxonomy): Eukaryota > Metazoa > Chordata > Mammalia > Chiroptera > Vespertilionidae > Murina > Murina feae. The sequence continues at coordinate 51,806 of PVJC01002047.1, read as the reverse complement.
AGAACAACATGCAGGGGAGGGCAAGAGTCTGAGAGATCAACATAGAGGGGGTGCCTGCTCCAAGCCTCCACGGTGTGCCTGGGGGCAGGCCCCCAGCAGGTAGACACACATAGGAGGACTGCTCCGAGCCTCTGATGTAGCTGGGGGCAGGTCCCCAGTGGCCACACACACACACACACACACACACACACACAAGGCGCCTGGCAGACTGGGGCCATCATAGGATATCCACTGAGGGGTCCCAAACTGTGAGAGGGCACAGGCCGGGCTGAGGGACTCCCTCCACCCGAGTGCACAAATTTTTGTGCACCGGGCCCCTTGTGTGTGTGTGTGTGTGTGTGTGTGTGTGTGTGTATATCAACCAATGAATACATAAATAATTAGAACAAATATCTCTCCCCCCCCTCCAATTAAAAAATAAAAGACAAAAGTGTAAATTCTCCAGTCTCATACCACACCCACTGACTCAGGACCTTTGAGGTTTGTGGAGCCCAGTAATTTGTATTTTAGCAAACCTTCCAGGTGATTATGAGCAGTGTTCCATTCAATCATATGTATAACTGACAAACATCAGATTGTTTCCACTTAGGATAGACAATAACTGAAATATTGGTGGGAGAGGAAAAAGGATGCAGAAAGGTAAGTCATAGATTTGAAAGGCACATTTCTCTGCTGTGTTCAGAAAGGCTAAGATTGCTTGAGATTTGACCACTGGGTAAATGGGGATAATAACAATACAATGTAGCTTAAAGGTGGATTGCCAAGGTCACAAAAACACAAGATGGAAAGTCTGAAGGAAACGATGACAGCAAGGATTGCTTAGGCCCGCTCCATCATTGTTCTAAGGCATTGTCACGAAGCATTGCCCTGTATCCTGGCTCTGTGACCTTCTTTGATGTAGATGCAGTAAAATTTTATCTTCCTGAAAAGGGCAAGACCAAAATTACTTAATAGAAATTAATTTTCTTGGAGAATAAAATAAATTGGCAATGCCATCCAAAATTTTATTAAAATATTTAGCTTGGGAATAATAAATGATAAAGCATCAGAAAGATTATTTTTAACCCTTTATTAAAACTCTAAGTCTTCAGTTAAAACATACAAAAGGGCAATAAGCATCATTTTGGTCTTTACTGTCTAGTTACTTCTTTCTTGAATGACCAGCACTTATAAAAACGTGGTGTTATATAATACAGTGCTTGTAGAGAATTTAGTCCCTGTGGCTGGAATTCCTGGAACTGCAACGTGAGCCATTGGTTGTCATCTTGTGCCAGGGAGAGGAAGGGAAGCCTGTTCTCAATTACTGGGCAGCTGGTGTGCTTTAATAGTTGGCTTTTTATAAGCAGTAAAATAAGAGTATTTCTTAAGTATCCTTATACCCTATTAATGTGGTGCTTTCCACACTTGTCGTGTATCACAGTCCCCAGGGAACTTGTTAAAAATGCAGATTGCCCACCCCTTGAGGTTCTGATTTAGTAGGTATATGATTTTTAACAAGCATCCAAATGATTCTGGTGCAGGTAGTTTGAAGACCATACATTTTGAAACCCTGCCCAGGGCCTACTCATAATTTATGTGCTCATTATTTGAGCATATCCAAAAGTGACTGACAATTCAGAAAAAGTTAGTTTAGTGTAGATAAAGACTTAACTGTGAGCAACACATGCTTATTAAAAAAGAGCTTCATAATTGACATTTGGGGAAAACGAGTATTACATGCACACACAAAAAACACACAAATTAAAAAACTAATAGACTATTTTTTTTTAAAGTTGTTTAGGTTTACAGAAACTTGAGCAGGTAGTACAGATTTCCCATATATACTCCCTCTCTACTCAGTTTTCCTTCTTATTAATGTCTTGTATTAGTGTGGTATATTTGTTGTAGTTAACAATATTGATGCCATGTGGTTAATAGTTGATGCATTGTTATTAACTGAAGTCAATAGATTGCATAAAGTTTCACCCTTTGTGTTCTACAGTTCTGTGGGTTTTGACAAATGCATGATGCTTTATATCTATCATTATGGTATCCTACAAACTAGTTTTACTTCCTTAAAAATCCCGTGTTCCGCCTATTCATCCCTGTCCCACTCCTCTCCTTGAACTCTTGGCAATACTGGTCTTTTTATTGCCACTATAGTTTCAACTTTTCCAGTGTCATATAGTTGTAATCATATAGTGTGTAGGTTTTCAGATGGTTTCCTTTTACTAAGCAGTATACATTTCAGATTCGTTCATGTTTTATATTGGCTTGATAGCTCATTTATTTTTATTAGGGCTTGATAGCTCATTTATTTTTATTGCCAAATAACATATATTCCACAGTTTGTTTCTCCATTCACTTTTGGAAGGATGTCTGTTTGCCTCTATTTTGGAGAAATTATGAATAAAGCTGCTATAAACATTTGTGTATATTTTTTTGTGTGGATATTAGTTTTTAAAAGTCATTTGCATAAATACTTAGGAGTGTGATTATTGGATGTTATGATTAAAACTATGTTTAGTAAGAAACTGCCAAACTCTCTTCTAAATTGGCTGTACCATTTTGCATTTTCACCAGCAATCAATGAGAGTTCCTGTTATTCAACATCCATGCCAGCATTTGATATTGTTTTTTTTTTTTTTTTTGCCTTTTTAATAAGTATGTTTTGGTATCCCATTGATGTTTTAATTTACAGTTCTCTAATAATATATGACATTGAACGTCTTTTTATATGCTTATTTGCCACTTGCATATCTTCTTTAGTTAGGTATCTGGTTGGATCATTTGCCCATTTTGCAATTGGGTTTGTTTTCCTATTGTTGAGTTTTAAGACTTTTGCCTTGACCAGGTGCTTAGTTGGTTAGAGCATCATTGAGGTAAACCAAGGTTGTGGGTTTGATCCATGATCAGGGCACATATAAAAACCAACCTATGAATGCATCAATAAATGTAACAACAAGTTAGTCTCTCTTTCTCTCTCTCTTTGTCTCTTCCTCTCTCTCTAAAATCATTAATTTTAAAAAAAGCATTTTGTATATTTTAGATACAAGTCCTATATCATATATGTTCTATAAATATTTTCTCCCAGTCTGTACCTTGTCTTTTTATTGTAACATTCTCATTTGCATAGAAGTTTTTTTTATTTTTCTTGAAGTCAAGTTAGAAATTTTTTCTTTTCTGAGTTATGCTTTAGTTGTTCAATATAAAACTCATCACCAAACCCAGGTCACATAGATTTTCCTCCTTATGTTATCTTCTAGAAGTTTTATATTTAGTCTATGTTTGAATTAGTTTTTATAAAAGAGGTAAGGCTAGTGTCTCAATTTTTTTTTACATGTGGATGTCTAATTGTTACAACACCAATTGTTGAAAAGACTACCTTTTTTCCCATTGATTTGCCTTTGTTCCTTTGTCAAAGATTAGTTGACTATATTTGTGTGGACCTATTTCTGAGGTCTCTGTTTTGTTTCATTGATCCATTTGTCTTTTATCTTACCAATACCACACTTCTTTGATAATTATCTAATCTAATAAAAGCGTAATATTGAAATTGACCATCCCTTCGGGATGCCTAAGCCATGCCCATCAGCCAGTCAGAGCGACTGTGAGCAAATTAACCCAGCCAAGATGGAGGCCGCTCCTCACGGAGCTGAGTAAACAGGCAGCGTCTGTTGCAGCAGGAGTGAAACTATTTGTGGGCAGGCTGGCCTCCCGGCTCCAGGCAAGAACATATTTGCAACATTGTCTCAATCATAGAAGCCTCAGGAGCTGAAGCAAACAGCAGGCCTGGCCGACTATTAAGCGCAACATTGTTTCATTATAGAAGCCACCAGCTGAAGCAGAGAGGAGGTTTCATTAACTGCCTAGGCCTCAGCTTAAAGGAACAGTGTATCAATTATAGAAGATAAATAAACCCCAGGAACCTGCTTCCAGCCAGCCTTGCTGGGACATTGGGTCAATGGGAGCTGTGGGCAGCCTGAAAGCCTGAAAGCGCCCCTCAGCCCATCACCCAGGCTGGCCACACCCAATGGGGTGAGGGATCCTACTGGGGGGCTTGGCCAGCCTGCAAATAGCCATCAGCCCCTCACCCAGGCTGGCCAGGTACCCCAGCAGGGGCCCAAAACCTGAAGGGACTGTGGGCAGCCTGGAAACAGCCCTCAGCCCATCACCCAGGCTGGCCACACCCCAATGGGGTGAGGGTCCACACTGGGGGGCTTGGCCAGCCTGCAAACAGCCATCAGCCCCGCACCCAGGCTGACCACGCACACTAGCAGGTGGACATCCCCAGAGGGGTCCCAGACTGCGAGAGGGCACAGGCCGGGCTGAGGGACCTCCTGAGTGCACAATTTTTGTGCACTGGCCCCCTAGTCCTATATAATAAAACCTTAATATGCAAATCGACTGAACAGTGGAACGACCAGTCACTGTGAAGTGCACTGACCACCAGGGAGCAGATGCTTAATGCAGGAGCTTCCCCCTGGTGGTCAGTGCACTCCCACAGGGGGAGCACCACTCAATCAGAAGCCGGGGTCATGGCTGGCAAGTGCAATGATAGTGGCAGGAGTGTCTCCTGCCTATGCTGCAGGTGGGTGGTAAGGAGAGAGGGGTCCCGGACTGTGGAAAGTGCACAGGCCAGATTGAGGGATCCTCCCACCCCCAGTGCACTAATCTCATGCACCGTGCCTGTAGTAACTTTATAATATGTTTTAAAGTCAGGTTGTGTCAATCCTTAGACTTATTCTTCTTTATTGTGTTAGTTATTCTGGGCCTTTTGTCTTTTCAAATAAACTTTGTTGACATAAAATATCTTGCTAGAGTTTTTTTAAAAAAATATTTTTATTGATTTTTTACAGAGAGGAATGGAGAGGGACAGAGAGTCAGAAACATCGATGAGAGAGAAACATCGATCAGCTGCCTCCTGCACACCTCCCACTGGAGATGTGCCTGCAACCAAGGTACGTGCCCTTGACTGGAATCGAACCTGGGACCTTTCAGTCCACAGGTCAACACTCTATCCACTGAGCCAAACTGGCCAGGGCTCTTGCTAGAGTTTTGATTGGTATTACATTGACTTATACAGCAACTTGGGACGAATTTACATCTTAAAAATATTGAGTCTTTCTAGTCAGGGAAATGCATTTTTAATATGTAAAGTTTTGACCTTTTCCTTATGACTTGGGACTACCATTGTGAGTTTGTTTCAGTGCTCACGGATATAAATACAGTTGTAGCTACTTCTTAATATTCTTTCTCTATATTAGGTATCTTAGTTACCGTTATGGCTACTTGTTTACATGTTTCTGTTGCCAGCTGGATTGTGGCTCCTTCAGGGTCAGGATAATATCATATCCACTGCTGTCTCCTAAGTCTGGTAGCTGCTTTATAGATGTTTGTCTAATGTATCTTGACTGTCTCTTACATCTATTTCTCTCCTTTAACTTCCTGTTTCTAATCTGTTGTATTCTAGAAAAAAGAAAAATTAACTTTTCTAACAACTGCTTAAAAAGTGTTAGTAAATCTCTAAACGAAGTCCTTAATACAATTTTTCTGAGAGTCATTGAGTGTTTTGGTAAAGTACAGTCCTACTGTGTATTTTCAAACATTCAGAAAAATCTGAATTCCCATGTGACCTTCACCTATATAAAATAATTAACATTTTCCCACAACTTTTTTACCCTGCCCTTTCAATATAATAACACACACCTTAACGCTCATACATATACCGGGTACTGTACATTTGAACATTTGTGATAAGTTCCAAAGTCATAAATACTTTAACATGTATCATCTAAGAACAAAGACAATGGAAATGCTTTATTATAATAAAGAAAATTAACAATTATTTTTAACATTAAATATGTCCAGCTGTTACAAGAATGTCTTTTATATGATGCGTTCTAGGTTCCTACATTGCAACTGGCTGACAGGTGAAGCTGTGTGATGTGATGTGTTAGGTTGTACTACATGGCTTTGGGTAAGTCCTTTCATATCCGTGGGTGGTATAGAATGATCTAATAATATTGTTTTGAGCTCTGAGAATCTATGAGTCTATAATTACAGATCATTTTAGACCTATAATCTTGTGATTTATTTTTAAGGAACATTCAAAGTAGGAATGTTATGAAGTAATTTGACAGGAGCTGATAAACCGCCAAATAAAAGAACAGTGTATTTAAGTCAGATTTCAGATACCAACCAAACTCAGGCTTATGTTCCTGAACCTTTTCCCCCAGTTTTATTGAAAAATAATTGTTGTACACTGCATGTAGCATTTTGGTTTTTCTTCTTTGTAGAACTCTGCTGAGTGAGAATAAAAATCTATCTCTGTAGGGAGATTGATGTCCTTAAATATTGCTTAGACCCAAGGTGAGAGCCTGCGCTCTGGACACGCAGAGGCCTTCCCAGCGCAGAGGTCTTGTTAACTGGAGTCTCCCCTGTCAGAAAGGAAAGCGCTTTAGACAACTGAATTAGTTTCTCATGCCAAAATAGTAGTATTTATAAAACACTGTAACCCTTTTATTTTGTAATAATTGTGGACATTTCAAAAATTAGAAAAACGAGAACTCTGTACACCCTCCACCCAGATCCCCCAGATGTTTATGTCTTGTATAGTTGAAGTACAATTTAAAAGATTCCTTCAAATTTTCCTTAAGGAAAAGGGCTTCACTCTTTTTTTCTTAAGGGATATATCTATTCACTTGCATATTAGACTGTCCACTACTCTTGGACCTTAGAAATTCTATGCCCACTTTCCAGACTGGGTAAGATTGTTCTCCATTACATTCTCGTAGCTGCCTCTAAAAGTTCTAATCCCATCTCCAGTAATGTTCCTTATAAGGAACTCGAGAGCCACTAAAAATTTGGTAGGTTGGCTTATTAATAAGTTGTCTTTGATTAGAACTAAAGGTTTTCTCTTAGAACACAGAAGTGGAAAAATATAATTAAAGCACTTCTGTGTATGACAAAACTGGCTGCAAACTTCAGAAGTGAATGCTGTCATTTTAGGTTCATCTCAGAATTTTTCAAAATTGTTAGTGCCCAGAAGCGCTTAAGAGATTATGGCCTTTGCATTTCCTTTTAAGAGCCATAAAGTCTGGAAACTAATTTGCATTCAAACTGCTTATTTCTGTCACTTTTGAGGTGAATATGTAATGTTTACATAGTGCTGGGTAGTGCTTTCTTCCCCCACCGCCACAGCTGCAGTAGACATATTATTACATCTTTCATACATAAGCATTTAATTTTTAAAAATGTGTTCCAGACTAAACAACATAGCCAAGCAAAATGTTTGAAACCTAATTGTAATTAATCTTGACTTGTGTTATGATTTATAATTAACATAGGCCTTTAAGTTGCTGTGACTGATTTTATGAATTCGGACGTTTGTCTTGCTAAAGCAGCTCATAAAGCAGAAAGAAATTTGAAGGTGGAAAAAATAACTTAAAATTCGGAATTTGCATAGGAAGTTTATAAATTCAATGTGGATCCATACTTTATTTTTGTGTATACAGTTTAATCGTTTCAAAATTTAATAGAATATTTCTGTATATGAAATTTACCATTCTGGTCACCATCCTTAGGGAATTAGTGAGATTAAGGGAATAATATTAACTCAAAGCTAAGAAATTAAACTTTGAAAGCCAGTCAGGCTCCAAGGAGTTGCAGTAATGAAGTCTATAAAAAAATTTCCAATAAGAATTAGAAATCTTCCACATATAACTCAGTTTTTATTCTTTCCTTTCTTAGTTTCTTTTTCATACGGGAAAAGTATCTTTGGTCAACATAGATTTGTTGGGCTATCAAAAACCACTGTTGTCTCATACTGCTATTTTCATAACCTTAAGAGTATAATGAGTGCCCAGGGGTATACCCTGTTTCCCCGAAAATAAGACAGTGTCTTATATTAATTTTTGCTCCCAAAGATGCACTAGGTCTTATTTTCAGGGGATGTCTTATTTTTCCATGAAGAAGAATACGGTACACATTTATTGTTGAACAAAAAAAAAAAGGGAAATTTATTACCTGTGTGTCCACACAATGTGCCCGACTCTTGCCCTGAGTGACTCACTGTCTAATTGTGAGTCAGCCAGACTCGGTCAGGGCAGAGTGAGCAGCAGGCGGCAGCTTCTCCTGGTGGCGGCATTGCGGGCTCTCTAATTAAAAGAGACCTCGCACTTCCTGTCTGCTCCGGCTACGCTGCGGCCAACAGCGAGCTGCGCGCAGGGTCCAGAGTTACGGTAGCTTCGGGGAGCCTTATTATTGGGGAGGCCTTATGTTCGGGGGGGGCTTATTATTGGAGAGGTCTTATTTTTTGAGCAGGTTTTATTTTGGGGGGGTGTCTTACTTTTGGGAAAACAGGGTAGTAAACAGACATCTTTGTTAAGATTCAGTTTTTTAAAATAGGTTGCCAAGGTAAAGTATAAAATGAGGATAAATTTAAATATATCACTGAAGAAAGCTAAAGTTTACCTATGTAATATTGTTAATACCAATTAAAGTATATTTAGAATATTTAAAATGCTGGCTAGGTGGAGGAATAAAGGGAGATAACAGAACTAATCCATGGGTACCAGTTTGGATGTGCATATCTGCTAAGAGAAAATCCTCTCTCAAAATGCTTTAAACAGTGAGGAACATTTGTTATTCCATAATAAGAAGTTCAAATGAGGAGCAGCTCCAGATTGACTGATTCATTGCTCAGCAAGAGCAAGGACTTTTAAGTTCTTTGCACCTTTCTGTTCTGTCCTCCTGGATCTGTTAACTCAGTACGCCACATGGTTGCAAGGTGGCTGCCTCAGCTCCAGGAATCGTCATAGGGACAATGACATCCAGCAGCAGGAAACGTTTAGCCTCAGCTATCATTTCCTACACATCACAGTACCCAGGATTATACGCAGGCCTAAGTCCAGACTAATCCTTGGCCGTGGAAAAGGAAGCCAGGAGATGTGGAGTGGCCCTTGTACCTCTCCTGAGCACAGGATACACTGAGGAGCTGGGGCACCCAAGTAACACAGGGACCCTTTTCACAAAGGGGAGAAGAGGCTGGATTTTGGCATTGTATATGGGTAGCAACATTTTCTCTTAACCAAACTTCAGTATTTAGTACAAAGGGATTGGGAGTAAATGAATTTACCATATATGGGTCCATGTGTTAATAAACCAATATGCTGAAACGAACTCAGCTTAAATACATTGAGGGAATGAAGAGAAAGGAACTAACTCAGACACTGATTAAAAGTTTAGCTGTGTTCTAAGGCTGAAGCACATCAGTCCTGTAACCCACAAAAGAGAGGTTAACCTTCCTCATCTCAAATCTTTCTTTAGCTATCACTAGGAGAGCTGACAAGCCTTCTGCAAAATACCTGGCCATGGAGTTTATAAAAAAGACTCAGAATAATAGATGCATTTTGTATATCTTAATAATATGTACTATCCTGAGGCTCGTTTGAAGTTGATAAATAAACACACTTCCTAAAGAGATTTTGGTGTACAGTGTATACTATACGAGAAATGTGGAAGTTTTCAATACCTTTGAAATGTAAAAGTACAATTTATAACTTATAAAAGTATATTGAAGATAAGAAATGTCATTGATCATTCTCTTTAATCACTTTGACTGAATTTTATTTACTTTTTAGTTTTATTGAGACATAATTGACATAAAAGATTGTGTCAGTTTAAGGCACCCAACATGATGATTTGATATAAGCATATATTGTGAAATGATAACCATAAAAGGTTTAGTTAATACTCCTATCATCTCACATAATTACCCTTTTTTTTTTTTAGTGGTAAGAACATTTATGGTCTATGATTGATTATTCTTATCTTTTACATTATAACTATGTTGCATGATTTGGCCCATAACGTCTTGTTCTCCCACTTAATATTACAAAATCTTATAAAACAGAAAAACTTAGAATCCTTTACTATATCACCCATGTAAGTGTAATGAGTTATAGAATTCTGGTGAGTTGCTTATCAGTCCCAGCATACTCTAAGCTCCAGGGATCTTTCTGAATTTTTATATAATAAAAGGTGGGGTTAAGGCAGCAGTATCTTTGGAGGGGAGGAATGTGTGGAGGGCTTGAAGTTTTGTTTTTTCTGTAACTAAAATAATCATGAAAAATCAGAAAAGAATGTGGTCCAAATAAAAAGCAATGATTTTAAACTAATGGTAGATTGTCCATTTGAGCTTTGTGCCTTAGTACATTCATTTATGAACAACACAAGTTTTGTTACATAATCATGTTATAAAAATCGTATGTATTTTCAATTTTCAGAATCAACCTACAGACCAATGTGGAATATATAATTACCAAACAGAAGATATTATTTTTTTTTGTACTGTCAAGATGTATTTTATATTTTATATTAAGTTTGCGTAAATATTTTCTTTCTACAACTAAATAGTATGATTGTACTTATGGAGAAGAAATAATCTTATTACAATACAACTTGTGTTGTTCATCAATGAATGTTTTAAACATGCAGGAAGCTCACAAACCCTTTAGTCTTTACTCAAGAGACTGGGGGGTGGTGTGACACAGCTTAGCAGATCCATGTTGTAGGCCTGTTTAAGCCTATTCCTGCCAGGTGCAACAAGGGTTTGTGAGAAGGGGAAAACACAGTTGTAGAGCACAACGGACTAGTTGAGGAAGAGGCTGGGAGTAGCAAGAGCACTGAGAACCATCGCCATAGGCCCATCATGCAACGTCTTAAGTTGGAAGGTATAGTAGGAATGGGGAGGCACAGTCAGATGGCAGAAACAGTGTGAGAGAAGACTTAATATTAGATGTCAAGGAAAAAGTAGAGGGAGGAGTCAAGGATTGTGTTAAGATTTCACACTCCAGTAGGTGGGAGAATGGAAACATGGTAATGGAAAACGGCCAGGAGGAGAAGAGTGTAAACGTCCGCCAGGCAGTTAGAAATGCAGAAGAAAAGTTTATAAGGGTATTTGGAACTGGAGAGAGAGAAAACAGACTTGGAAGCTTTCCATGTATGAGCCAAAGGAAAAGCCTTGGTATAATAGGAGTTTCTACGAATTATATTCCAGTGAAACAAACACTTTACTTTCATAGAAAAGTTTATGTTCAGCATCCTGTGCTGGCTCAGCCAGTTCCCTTACCTTCCTTTAGGCCCACAATGCAGGGCGTACCTTAGCACTCAGACGTTTTTGTTGAATGGATATGTAGAGCCACACTGGTTGGCAGACCCTGAAAACAGCAATTTACACTAGGTGAGATTCATTCATTTTGAGAAATCACCCACTTACTTAGCCACCATGTGGTGATTCAACTTTGATGCACTTTAGAATCACCTGAGGAGCTTTTAAAAAATTCTGAGGCCAGGTTACAACCGAGATCAATTAAATTCCCCACTCCCAGTTGATTTTAATGTGCATCCAAAGATCAGAAACACTGCCAAATATCCCCATTTGTACGGAAAGCACAGTTTACCTTGAAATGATATTGTCCTTTAGGGAACTGCCCTTGTAAAGTTTGTCTAGGCATTGTCTCCACATGAACCTCCCATACTATATTGTGGAAGGGTGCAGGAGCTGAAGAGGAGGTGGAGGGACTAGAGGGGGAATAATCAGACTGGGAAAAAAAGAACTAGGAAAATACCAGGTCATGGACATTGGGAGGGGACTTCCAGGAGCATGAATTGGTCATCGATATCAGTCACTGGTGTCAAATGCTGTCTCAGTTTAGGGGTGGCAAGGACTGAAGAGAAGCCAGAGAGTGTCCCACTGAGTTCCAGTGTAGTGGTGTGGTGGAAAGCCAGACTGCAAAACAAGTAAGGAGTGGGAGGGACACTGAGGACTCAGTGTAGCAAGTATGGACAGAAGAAACAGATGGGCTGTGCATGCATCTCACAAATGTGCTCTAATTGACCTATTCATTGTATCTTCTATAGTGTTCAGAGATTTAAAAAAATAATTTTTAACATATAAAATGAGGGAGGTTTCATAGAAAGCGTAAGTATGGTTTCTCCTGAAAAAAAAAACTGGAAGATCTGACAACACTGGACCTTCAACTTCTTGGCAACAATTCGTTACCCACCTTAGCAATAACACACTTTCCCCTGACTCACCCCTCAGTCCCCATCCCCATGGATATCCTTTCCACCCAGCTCAAGACTCTTATTTGCATGACATTCCTGGCCTCTTAAGCAAGTGAATTTGGGGTTTGGGTTTGATATAAATGTCTGTTGAGCAGTTTGTTAGAGAGAAGGAAAAGAGGAGCCTTGTGCACCATTGTAGGGGAGCAGGGAGAAGTCTGTGTGAGGCTGTCATGGGGGCTCAGGGAAGTGGAAAGGTAGGAGGAAGGTGGAGTAAAGGAACCACTTCTTGGGGTTGGTCTGGAATAAGAAGAACCCAAAATGGGGAGGGAAAGGAGGATGCGTGCTGTGAGTTAGGTAGAGAACACAATACTGGGTCTGAGCAATACAGAGATTGGAAGCAATCAGAATAGGAACTAATGAAAAGAAACTTGAACTGGGTGTGGGGTTTGGGAATCTGGTCCTCAAAAGTACTGCTGAATACAAAAGTATTTCTGATGATTTATTTAGAAACAGCCTTTTCTCATTTATTTGGAGAAAACAGTTTCTATTTTAAAGAGAAATCTTATTTTGTAGCATTTGCAGTCTTATGTTATTTAAAAACCCATCTTTTAAAAATATATCATTTCAAGGGCATTAAGGCATAAGCCCCATATAAACTATTGGTAGTATAATAAAACAACTAGTTTTATAATGTTTACATTTTATGGAAACTCGATTGTATGTTGAAAAGTTTTTTGCTCCATTATTTTCCAGTGGCAGTGCCATTTTTATTCAATCATGTAAAGAAATGGTTTAAAAGCCCTTCTGCCACAATATTCAAATGTTGTGGTTTAATGCCAATATTTCTGTTTGACTGAACCCTTTCAGATAACATAAAAGCAATTTGTTTTTATTGAATGGAACAAATGTTTGTTTGTTTTTTAGGGAATTTTTTTTTAAATTCAGGTCTGCTTATTTTTAGGGATGGAAGGCATTATATAAGCTGAAATTGTATTGCATCAAAATTATCTTGCATCAATTTGTTTTGCACCACTTATTTTTAATTGATGCTGGCAGCTCCTAGGTTGCTCATGGGTAAATTTGTTTTGCTGATTTAAGTATTTGGAGATTGTTACATGGAGTCTGGAAAGCATGACAGATTCTGAATCTGTATTTGTGGAGGAGATGGATTACAGGAAATAGGAGGGTAAAAATTATATTGCTTTATTGAAGACTGAAAGAGGGAGAAAATGAATTTTTATAGTAAGAGTATACATCTCTGTCTTTCTCCTATTCAGAATTGTGTTACATAACTGTACCATTTAATTTTCTTCATAGAAGGGAAAATTTCAATAATTTACAAAGTAGTTCATAAATAGTTGACTAAATTATGTAATTTGAAGGATGATGGGTGTTGGGGTTTGAAGGGACCAGTCAGTCCATCTCCCCTCTGAGTTCTGAACTGACCTGAGGAACACACGGGAAGTGGATACTGAGAATAAAACAGAAAAGGCCACAAGGATTTTATGATGGATAAAATTAGAGAATGTGGCTTGGGTATGGGGTCAAATGGACTTCCTCCTCCTCTCCTCACAAGTTTAGCTGGCAGGATCTTCATGGGGCATGTGTTTGGCTTGCAGAGTGACATTTCCCCTGCCATCGTCTTGAAGTTGTATGGCCCAACTTGCACCCATTGGGCTCTGAGAAACTAAGTGAAAGGCCACTCATGTATAGCAACCTTTAACCCAGTGATTCACCCAACAATGAAAAGTGGACCAATGGACATCAGGTTCTCAGCACAAAACAGAAAAATAGCTCCTCTTATTGGAAGCCAATGAGTAGGATCCAAATAGATGCAGTGCCTACAGCTAGAGCAGAAGTTCTTGTTATGTGAGCCAGCAAGAATGTGAGGATGTGAAAGGCAGGCTCTACTTACACCAGAAAATTCAACTCCTGCTTACCTCCAACTAAGAACCATACTGCGCAAATTAGGGATTCTTTTTCTGTGCTATTACTTCTTTTATTCCTGTGATTCATTTAAAATGAATTTGATGGAGGGAGGAGACAGTCTTATATAAAGCCATGAAAAGCACCATGCTGTGTATCAGGTAGCTTTTTTACATTTTGGGAGAGCATAACAGCATGAGACATGGAATTGTTTATCCCTTTCTTCTCTTCCTTTCTCCCATCACTGGTGAGGCAGGTAGAAAACCCACTAGCCTAAGACCAAAGTTCCTTTCTGTGCTTGGTAACTGGGTTATGGCATAATGAGGGTTTTACTCTTGCCCTGATTGAGTAGATGCTCATAATAGAAAAAAAGGGGGTGAAATTGTTTACTTGCTTGTGAAAAAAAATGTAATTTTATAAATTTATCTGTTGACAAAATTTTATTTGACAATACATGATCCAGTGGCTACACAGAGTACTTATGAATGACCATCAGCCGAGCTCAGATTTATGCTGTTTCCTACTTGGTCTCCCGGTCCCCAGAATAATCTTCAGTTCCTCTTCTACACTTCACCAGAGAAAGCTACCAAATCATATGAAATATGATTAGCGAGAGAAGGCTAATTATAAAGGTCATAGTGGTTTCCTTGGGGTAGGTGGGTAGGAACTGTCAGTGATAGAATTGGGGAAGGTCTCATTGCATCATCAAAGCTACTGGCATTTTCAAATTGGGTGACAAATACATGCATATTGATTAGTATTTTTCTGCCTTTCACAGGTATTATTTATACCTTTTATAGATATTTTATCATTTGAAATGATAAAACTAACTATTGAGTAATCCAGATCACCTTTCTTCTTGGCCCTCTGAAGCTTTTGTTTGTCAGAACTCCATATATGCTTAGCATACAAGGCTATATTATTCAATATTCCGATTCAATTATTTAAGTCCTCCAATCTCTAAAAAGAGCAAAAGTATCTATTTAGGTCCATAGCCCATTTTTTGATTGGGTTGTTTAAGGGAAGGTATGCCCTTAACTTTGGGTCTGGCCACACCAAGGAGCTCAAAGGAGAGTGTATGTTCTCTTATTTCTATTTCTGTCTCAGCTATGTTTCTCTTTGCTAGCTATTTATTTATTTATTTATTTATTTATTTATTTATTTATTTTCTCTTTGCTTTTTAGATTCAGTTCCTCTTACCACACATGACTTTGTCTACCTGGCTAGGTAACATAGTCACATGCAACTCCAGCTCACATTGTCCTTCTAACTCAGGATCCTAGAATAAATATGCATCTTTCTTGATAGTCTGGGTTGACAAAATAATTTGTGGGGTTTTTGTTAAAAAACCAGGAAAGAATGTCATTAAAGTACTAAAATATAAAGTGCTTTTTTTTTCTTTCCTATTCTCTTTTTCAACTTGTCATGGTGTTTTATTTATTTAAATTTTTTTTCTTCATTGATTAAGGTATTACATATATGTCCTTATTCCCCCACTGTCTCCCCCACTCCCGCACTCATGCCCTCACCCGCCAGGTGTCTGTGTCCATTGGTTAGGCTTACATGCATGCATACAAGTCCTTTGGGTGATCTTTCCCCCTTACTCCCATCCTCCTCTACCTTCCCTCTGAAGTTTGACGGTCTGATCAATACTTCTCTGTCTCTGGATCTGTTTTTGTTCATCAGTTTATGTTTTTTATTATATTCCATAAATGAGTGAGATCATGTAATATTTATCTTTCTCTGACTCGCTTATTTCACTTAGCATAATGCTCTCCAGTTCCATCCATGCTGTTGCAAATGGTAAGAATTCCTTATTTTTTATTGCAGTGTAGTATTCCATTGTGAGGATGTACCACAGTTTTCTAATCCACTCATCTGCTGATGGGCACTTAGGCTGTTTCCAAATCTTAGCTATGGTAAACTGTGCTGCTATGAACATAAGGATGCATACATCCTTTCTGATTAGTGTTTCTGGTTTCTTGGGATATATTCCTAGAAGTGGGATCACTGGGTCAAATGGGAGTTTCATTTTTAGTTTTTTGAGGAAACCATATTGTTCTCCACAGTGGCTGCACCAGTCTGCATTCCCACCAGCAGTGCAGGAGGGTTCCTTTTTCTCCACATCACCCAGCACTTGTCGTTTGTTGATTTGTTGATGATAGCCATTCTGACAGGTGTGAGATGGTACCATGTTGTCATTTTGATTTGCATCCCTCAGATCATTAGTGACTTTAATAATCTTCTCATATGTCTCTTGGCCTTCCTTCTGTCTTCTTTCAAAAATTATCTATTTAGGTCCATAGCCCATTTTTTGATTGGGTTGTTTATCCTTTTGTTAAGTGTTATGAGTTTCCTGTAAATGTTGTATATTAAACCCTTATCAGTGATAACATTGCAAAAATGTTCTTTCATGCAGTGGGCTTTCTTGTTGTTATTTTTTAATAAATCTTTATTGTTCAGATTATTACAGTTGTTCTTCTTTTTTCCCCCCATAGCTCTCCTCCTCCCAGTTCCCACCCCACCCTCTGACCTTACCCCTCCGCTGTCCTCATCCACAGGTGTACGATTATTGTCCAGTCTCTTCCCGCACCCCCAACACCCTTTTCCCCCTGAAAATTGTCAGTCCACTCCCTTTCTATGCCTCTGATTCTGTTCTATTCACCAGTTTATTCTGTTCATCAGATTTTTTATTCACTTGATTTTTAGATTCACTTGTTGGTAGATATGTATTTGTTGTTCATAATTTTTATCTTTACTTTTTCTTCTTCTTCCTCTTCTCAAAGGATACCTTTCAGCATTTCATATAATACTGGTTGGGTGGCAATGAACTCCTTTAGCTTTTTTTTTTGTCTGTGAAGCTCTTTATCTGACCTTTAATTCTGAATGATAGCTTTGCTGGGTAAAGTAATTTTGGCTGTAGGTTCTTGCTATTCATTACTTTGAATATTTCTTGCCACTCCCTTCTGGCCTGCAAAGTTTTTGTTGAGAAATCAGCAGACAGTTGTATGGGTGCCCCCTGGTAGGTAACTAACTGCTTTTCTCTTGCTGCTTTTAAAATTCTCTCCTTGTCT
This sequence comes from Murina feae, assembly GCA_004026665.1. Taxonomy (NCBI): domain Eukaryota; kingdom Metazoa; phylum Chordata; class Mammalia; order Chiroptera; family Vespertilionidae; genus Murina; species Murina feae. Next base: position 34,755 of record PVJC01002047.1, on the reverse strand, counting down.
TTTGCTCTTGGCATTTTAATTATGATGTGTCTTGGTGTGGTCCTCTTTGGATTCCTTTTGTTTGGAATTCTCTGTACTTCCTGGACTTGGAAGTCTATTTCTTTCACCAGGTAGGGGAAGTTTTCTGTCATTTTTTTCAAATAGGTTTTCAATATCTTGCTCTCTCTCTTCTTCTGGCACCCCTATAATTCTGATGTTGGTACGCTTGAAGTTTTCCCAGAGGCTCCTTACACTGTCTTCATATTTTTGGGTTCTTTTTTCTTTTGGTTTTTCCAATTGGATGTTTTTTGCTTTTTCACATTTCGAATCTTTGACTTGATTCTTGCGATCCACTAGTCTGCTATTGGATCTCTGTATATTATTCTTTATTTCAGTCAGTGTGTGCTTAATTTCTAGCTGGTCCTTTTTCATATCCTCGAGGGTCTCACTAAATTTATCAGCAGTTTCTAGAAATTTCTTGAAAAACTTTATAACCGTGGTTTTGAATTCTGTATCCAGTCGTTTTCTTTCCTCCATTTCTGTCATTTGTGGCCTTTTTCTTTGTCTCTGCATTTTGGCTGCTTCCCTGGGTTGATAGAGTGGCTTTCTGTGTTAGGTTATCACTGATCACTGAGAGGAATTAACCTTTAAGCCACTTGGTTATGAGAGTAAGCTGTGTCTACAGTGGGAGAACTTCTGTGCTGGAGACACCCTTATGGGGCAAGAGTTGTTTCAGTGGGGCTTTGGTGCTCACTCCATCTGTCCCGAGAGTGTCCCTTGTGATTCTGACGAGTTGTATTTAGGATGGTCCCACTCTAATCACTGGGTACGCTGGCTCTTGTATCTCTAAGGAGTTGCTGTTTTAGCCTTTGCCTGAAGCTACTCAGCCTTTTATATGCAAAAGTCTCTGTGTGCAGCTTGGGAGGGGCGAGGCCTCAGGGAGTCTACAAGGCGGAGCAACCAGCTATGGCCGCTTCTCAGCCCTGCACTAATAGACACTGGGTCTCTGTGTCCCATGGTAATCACTGCAAGCAACACGGAGAGAAACCCGCTTTGGATTTCCTCCCGGTGCCAGTCAGTCCACCCTCTCTGGGTATGTGTCTGGGTCCCCAGAAACTCGCCTGGAACTAGAGTTCAGAGCCGCTGAGAGCTTGTGGCTCCTTCCGGATTGAAAAAGAATCATGTTCTCTGGCACCAGCCCTCTCCCTGAGCCCCATGCGTGTGCCTCAGTACCTCCGTACTTAGCTTCCGCACCTCCTCTGAGTCTCAGTCTCTTTCTAGTTGTAGAATTTTCACTCAGCCAGCCTTCCTGTGGTTCTGGGTGGTGTTCATTTTTTCTTTTCGTTGTGATTTTAAAATAGTTGTGCACGGCCAAAATTCTGGTGTTTACCTATGCCACCTCACTTTCTTGTTGTTTTGTTCATGGTTTCTTTTGCTGTACAAAAGCTTTTTATTTTGATGTAGTCCCATTTGTTTATTTTCTCTTTAGTTTCCTTTGCTCTAGGAGCTGTATTAGTGAAGAAACTGTTTCAGCATATGGTATGTTTGAGATTTTTCTGCCTGTGGATTCCTCTAATATTTTTATGATTTCCTGTCTTATGTTTAAGTCTTTTATCCATTTTGAGTTTATTTTTGTGTATGGTGTAAGTTGGTGGTCTAGTTTCTTTTTTTTTTTTTTGCTTGTATCTGTCCAGTTTTCCCAACACTACTTATTGAAGAGACTGTCTTGACTCCACTGTATGTTCTTGCCTCCTTTGTTAAATATTAATTAATCATAGTGGTTTGGTTAGATTTCTGGGTTCTCTATTCTGTTCCATTGATCTATATGTCTGTTCTTGTGCCAATACCAGGTAGTTTTGAGAACAGTGGCTTTGTAATATAGCTTGGTATCTGGTATTGAGATCCCTCCTACTTTGTTCTTCTTTCTGAGGATTGTTGTGGCTATTCAGGGTCTTTTTAATTTCAGATGAATTTTTAGAGAGTTTGTCTAGGTCTGAGAAATATGCCATTGGTATTTTAATGGGGAGTGCATTGAATCTATAGATTACGTTGGGTAATATAGACATTTTAATGATGTTGATTCTACCAATCCATGAAAATGGTATGTTCTTCCATCTGTTTATGTCTTCCTCTATCTCTTTTTTCAGTGTCCTGTAGTTTTCCAAGTACAGGTCTTTTACCTCTTTAGTTAAGTTTATTCCTAGGTAGCTTAATATTTTTGGTGTGATGGTAAATGAGATTATTTTTTTAATCGCTCTTTCTGTAAGTTCACTATTGGTGTATAGAAATGCCATAGATTTCTTGGTGTTAATCTTGTATCCTGCTGAATTGCTGAATTCATTTATTAAGTGTAATAATTTTTGATGGAGTCTTCAGGGGTTTTTTATGTACAGTATCATGTCATCTGCAAATAATGACACTTTTATGTCTTCTTTTCCAATTGAGATATTTTTTATTTCTTCTTCTTGTCTAATTGCTATGGCTTGCCTTCCAGAATTATGTCAAACAGGAGTGGTGAAAGTGGGCATCCCTGTCTCGTTCCTGTTATTAGGTGAAATGGTTTTAGATTTTGCCCATTGAGTATGATGTTAACTGTAGATTTGTCATATATGGCTTTTATTATGTTGAGGTATGATCCCTCTATTCCCATTTTGCTGAGGGTTTTTAATCAAAAATGAGTGTTGGATTTTGTCAATTGCTTTTTCTGCATCAATTGATATGACTGTGGTTTTTATCTCTCAATTTATTTATGTGAGGTATCACGTTTATTGATTTGCAGATATTGTACCATCCTTGCAACCCTGGGATAAATCCTACTTGGTCATAGCGTATGATCTTTCTGATGTACTGCTGGATCCGATTTGCTAGGATTTTGTTGAGGATTTTGGCATCTATGTTCATGAGGGATGTTGGCCTATAATTCTCTTTCATTGTGTTGTCTTTATATGGTTTTGGTATTAGGGTGATGCTGACTTCATAGAATGAGTTTGGAAGTTTCCCTTCCTCTTGAATTTTTTGGAATCGTCTGAGGAGGATAGGTTTTAGTTCTTCCTTGAATGTTTGGTAAAACTCCCCATCTGGCCTTGGGCTTTTGTTTAATGTAAGCTTTTTGATGACTGCTTCAATTTCTTCCCTAGTTATCAGCTTATTGAGATTTTTAAATTCTTCCTGATTAAGTTTTGGAAGGTTGTATTTTTCTAGGAATATGTCCATTTCCTCTAAGTTGTCTAGTTTGTTGGAGTAGAGTTGTCATGGTGTTTTAAAAAAATATTTAATATCTTTCTAAGTGAAGGAAAACTAAATTTTTAAATTATGAGCACGAATCTTACTGTTTTTATTGTGCAATATTAGTTTTCAATGCAAATATAAGATCATATAAGATCATATTACTCATCATGAAAGCACTGAAATTGCACACTTTTTATACGTGCATTTGTATTTTGCTCTTACTAGATTCATGGAAATGTATAAAACAAACTCAACTGTTTTTAAAAATCCTCAGAAAGAGAGAGAGAAAGGAGAGAGAGAGAGAGGGAGGGAGGGAGGAGAGAGAGAGAAAAGAGAGAGAAAAAGAAACATCAACTGGGGATCCAACTCACAGCCTAGGTATGTGCCCTGACAGGGAATCAAACCAGCAACCTTTTAGTACATAGGACAACACTCCAACCAACCAACGTACGCAGTCAGGGCCAGACTCAGCTGTTTTTATTTCACCTCTTGATATACTCATATTTTACCAATGCTCTTCAGCTTACTGATAAGTAACAAAGGACTGAAAGGAAAAAGAACTATGGGTTGCCCTGTCTTTTCTTTCCTTCATGTTAATCATTTTCAGTGGGTTTGTTAATAAAGGGAAGTAACACAATTAAGAAAGGATATGATGAACTTATTTGGTCCTGTTTCTTAAAATGCCATTGATTTCTTTCTGTATTGGAAGCAAGCTCTGGTTCAGATGGACTACATGGCCTTTTGCGGCTGTCAGCACCCCCACTTATTCCATTTTAAATGTAACATGCTTACCTTGTACTCACTTTGAATCTCAAAGAACTGCCATACATGGTAGGTCCATGGAATGCTGTGCTCATAGGATATCATGAGTGCTGTATCACTAATGGAATGTGTATTTCTTCAATTATGTGCATGCCTTTTATCCCATTTTGAGCACAGGGGCTTTGTGACTGAATAGGTCACACACATAGAGCTGGACCTGCTGATAGCTGTGAGGAGCTTCTGATTGGACCTATTGTTAGTCCTGAGAGGCATTCCGATTGGACCTGCTGATAGCTCTGAGGAGCATTTCGATTGGATCTGCTGATAGTCCTGACAAGGATTCTTATTGGCCCAGCTTGGATTGTTGATCTACTCATGAACCTATCACCTGGGCTAGTGTATGGTACACTCTTACTGGCTCACTCGTCCACAGCTGGGGCTAAAAGTAGTGTTGTCAGTCTCTCCAATTAGGAGCACTCACTCAAAAGACCCAGTAATAGGTAGACAACATATGTTTACTGTAAGGAGTTTCACATCTGTCAGCTCTACTTTCATCTCATGCTAGTGTTTTATTCCTTAAAACTAGTGCTTCAGGGACCTTTTTATTATTCTTTTCTTTTAAAAATATATTTTATTGATTTTTTACAGAGAGGAAGGGAAAGGGATAGAGAGTTAGAAATATCAATGAGAGAGAAACATCGATCAGCTGCCTCCTGCACACCTCCTATTGGAGATGTGGCCGCAACCAAGGTACATGTCCTTGATTGGAATAAAACCCAGGACCCTTGAGTCCATAGGCCGATGCTTTATCCACTGAGCCAAACCAGCCAGGGCTTAGTATTCTTAAGACGTGCCCAATTCCTGCATGACTGTGCTTTTGTACATGCTCTTAATTCTGGGAACAGATTTTCTCTTCTCATGGAAGGCTTTCACTAATTCTTTAACACTTAGTTCAAATTTGCTTCCTGTCCGGGGTCTGCCCTGACTTCTGCTGGTAGAATAGTTGCTCAGACCTTAAACTTTTATAGTTTTTTATTTGTTTATGTCACAGCCGCTTCTATTCCAAAGCATTTGCTTTCTTGTTTACTTTCCCCCACTGCTAGTATTCTCTGGGCTCCTTGAGAGCAAGTACTGTGTCTTATTCTTTTTCCCCCCCAGTGCTTAGTGTAAGAAAATGCCTGTCACATAGCAGATCTCCACGAAAAGATGGTGTCATAAAATAGTGTTTTGAAGCTGCGTTCTCTAATATTACAAAAGGATGCTTTTATAAAGGAATCCTTATTTGGGATATCATTGAGGGCATCAGAGAATTTTCAGATTTTTCTTTCTCAAGCACTGGGCTTTTTCTGAAACCAATGACATCCAAAACTCAGAGAAATAGTATTTTGAATTCAGATAAATTTTCAATAGCCTATATCCTAAGGTCAAGCACACTGTCTATGGGTGAGTCCTGTGGACAGGTAGCGGACACCATTTCTCAACTTGCCTGCCGGGCAGATCAGCTTGGGCTCTGGGAACTCAGAAGCTACATGTATCATGAGTGTGAGGCTGGTCCTTTGTCACCTTTTGTCTTCATATTTGCTCTCACATATTTATGCTCATTTGTAGCTGTCTAGCGGGTGCAGGAAAACAAAGGATATGATTCTATGGTTATCTTTAGACCCCTGTCCAGCTCTGCATATGGAGAAGGTCCATGTCGGCACATGCAAGATGAAAGGACTGTTGCTCAGAACTCTGCCTTCGGAAAAACGCTTTAGGGAAGAAGGAGCCACTACAACAAGTCTGTAAGCTCTTCTGAAACTGAATGTATGCAATTCCCGGGTCCCAACATGAAAAAGATTTTAGCCCTGACAGGTTTGGCTAAGCGGATAGAGTGTAGGCCTGAGGATGGAAGGGTCCCAGGTTCGATTCCAGTCAAGGGCATATACCTGGTGGGTAACACATTCCCAGGAGGAGGTGTGGTGGAGGCAGCTGGTCGATGTTTCTCTCTCATCAATGTTTCTAACTCTCTATCCCTCTCCCTTCCTCTCTGTAAAATATCAATAAAATATATTAGAAAAAAAGAAAGAAAAAGACTTTAAAAAATGGAACTAAAGTGTACAAAATGAAAGTGACAAGCAAAATTACATAAAAACCAATTATCCATAAGATAATAGCATGAATGTATTAGTTAGGCTGAAGAATAAAAACTACAGAAATATTATAATTTAGAATTACTAGAGGAAACCTTTATCGTCACAGTCTCTTTGTTCTGCTTAGCAAAATTGTGACACATTTTTTCAGCCATACTTTAGATTTAATCTTTAAATCTTGACTGTTCTCCAAGGAAATGAAACTATACAGATCACTTTGTACAGTTCTACTTGAAATACTGTTTTCTCCAGATAAATCACACCCTTAGCTATTATTTGCGGTTTGACATTACGTTAAAGGGCAGACATGGCTTCATGTTTTGAACTTGTTTTCTGTTGCTCCATAATGATAAAAACAAGCCGGTAATAGAAACCCTTAAATGTAAATTAAAATAAAATTAATAATTAAGAGACTGCTGGAATTTTAAAAACACGTAAAAATTGAGCAGGTTTTATGTCTTCTATTTTTCTAGCCCTGAATACTTTTTTTGCCAGTTTATTGATTCATAAAATGTTCACTATCCATCTTACCTGTGAGAGAACAGCAAACTATGATTAATGCATCTTATAAACATTATATTTGATTGGTCAGGATTCTGTATCATTATAGAAAAATTTATCACTTAAATCAATATGGAATTGAGACGTATGGTTAGGATATTTAAAAACCCTCTGTCTCTAATCATTATTTGGTGATTTTTCCAGTCCTGACAGAAGATGAATGTTTTATCAGTCAGTGACATCTAATTCAGTGGATCTTGTAACTAATAGCCCCCAAGGGGAGAAAGTTCACTAATGAAGGTTGTTATAAAGGGTAAAGGAAAGAATATGACAGAAAAATTAGAGGTGCCAGAAAAAATAGGCTGTAAATTGATAGTAATGAAGGTGAAGTTTTCCTTTTACATAGCAATAATAATCTATCACCTCCATACCCTTCTGCGATGAAAATACCTAATTGGCCTTGGAGATAACTTTTGCTAAATGCAGCACCAGACTAACAGGTAGTTAGAAATGTGTTAAATGTGTTTAATTAAATTGATACTCCTGCATTTTCAAAACTTTGAGACTTCCTCTTAAGTGATTGTATACATTTGAAGAAATGTGTAGCATTGTTTTTGTAAAGTGGAAATACTCTAAATCCAGTTATAATAAAAAACTTTCATTGACATAAAGAACAAAAAAAAGTCAAATTACTTTTTAACCTTTTGACACTTCATAACCAGAAAAAAGAGAATTCTCATATGTATCCATATGTATGTGGAAGTACAGACAATCAATGAAATATTCAACATTATTCTACTATTATTAAATTTAACATGTGCCTGAATGCCAGTAATGCAAAAAGGGTTTCTATTTTCAATTTGGCTATCACTTAGCCTATTTGGAAATCTATAATTGAAGTGATTCCTTTATTCATACAACCAAATGTAAGTGCTTGCTTTTGTAGGGGGCTGTTCTGTTTAAGAAATTATGATTAAGGGGAAGGTTAAATTCCCCAATTCCCGAATTCCACTTGGTTCTGAGTATACTGAGCTGCTCCATGGATACATTTACCCTAATAGGTGCTCTTCAGAAAAGGGATTCTGAGCCCAAAGTTAAACGTGTTTCTCCAGCATATGACTTGTTAGAGCCTAAGTGCATTCTGACGCTAAGAAGAGGATGTAGTACTTAGTATTGACCTAAATGTTTTGACCATGAAATCTAGACTGCAGAATCCTTGACATTAGGAGGGCTGAATATGTAGCCTAAAGCCACTTTCCTTATTTGTTGAGATCATTGTATACCTCAGATGAGGGTCAGAATCTGAACCGTATGTGATATCTATCTCGTATACCAGGTCATGGAACAACTACCCAGGGGCCCAAGGTGCTTTCCCTGCCACACAGGATGGGCTCTTGAAGGAGTGGATGGCCTGGCCAGGGATCCCAGACAGAACAAAGTCAGGAAAGCAAGCGGCTGCTGAGGAGCATGGGAGCTTTCCTCCGTGTTACATTTTGACTGTTTTCCACCTTCACAGTATTTATTATGTTGTACTTACATTCACTACTTTTCTTTTTTTTTTAACATTAACCTATCAATTAATGGTTAAAACATCACTGAATAGATGGTGAGGGCAAACCAGGACCTGATCTTAATGGAGAAGCTGCTGGCCAATTCCTTTGGTCTGTGGAAGTTGAGGAGCAGCCCCAGAATGGTCTTTCCCTCGGTCTGCGGACCTTTCATGCACCATATACTCAGAGCTCTCTCACCCAACATACCACTTAGATACACTTGAACTGCTTTGAGTTCATTGCTACCCCCTTGGTGTAGCCTTTAGCAATACATGAAATGTTTTCTGATGTTTCTCCAATGTTGTTTCTGCCCCTGATGGAGAGATTTGTGGCCTTGGGCTCTAAGCGCTCTCAGGAACCTACCACGAACAGTGGTGGCAGGCAGCCAGAGGGCATATCGTCTGTAGAGAGTTGAAAAACAATCACACCAGGTTGTCTGCTTTCTCTTGTTATCATGCTCCATCAATTTTAAACAATGCCAGTAATAATACTCCTCCCTGTAGGAGCAGATGCCACTCCCCACCAATGGCTTGTTATTAAACACTTGTGTTGGAGAAACTAAGCATCCTACATTTTTATATGTTATGCTTCCCCCTCCTATTCATTTCAAGGACAATTAAATTTCTCTTATTTGGTAAAAGTGAACTATTTCAAATTAGGAACCTTATGCACAAAAATCTAAAACCAGTTTCTCATTGAGTTCCTTCATCTTGCTTATTATACTAAAGAAAAAATATTGATGCCATAGAAAAGCACTAGGTATAAAATGCAGTATAGGTTTTGTTTTAAGAGAGGCAGTGTCACATTGTGGAATTTATCCTGACGCAGTTGTAGTGGTGGCTCTGAAACTGATGAACCATTGAGCCCTCATGGCATTAACTTTCTGGGGCTCAATTTCCCTACGTTAAAAAGATTAATTAAGGAACTGGGAAGATTATTTTATAGTCATTTGACTAAGTATGCCAAATTAAGATGATGTCTAGATTCAAGGAATAAGCATTAATTATACAGTCATCACAGCCTTGCTCATTTTTAGAAAAAAACAACAACAACAAATATGTTAAGTTCTTCCGACTCTAAAGTACTAAACTCTGGGCATTTAAAGATTGCCTCTCAGATTTCCAGAACTCTTAAATGAGAACTCTTAAAAGAGAAGGAATTCTTTCATGACCCAGAAATAACTCTGTTGCAGACTTTAGGAGCCCCCCTTAACGCATCCCCCCCAGTGAAAGTCCTGATGTCTACAGATGGTGGATGCTTTAAAATCAGGCTGAAATTAGTCTACTATGAAGATTGCGATATTCTTGCTGCCTCTGTGTCTTGTCTCACTGTTTTAGTTAAAGTTTCCTCCAGGTCTCTTTTCTATCTTGGAAGCCTTTAGAGCAGTGATTTTCAACCATTTCATTTCATGACACACACAAACTAATTACTAAAATTCTGTGGCATACCAAAAAAGATAATTTTTGCCGATTTAACAACAAAAAAAAGATATAATTTTGAGTCATTCACACTGGATGTCTATTGTTGTGTTGGCTGTCATTTAAAAAAGTTGATAATCTAAGGGAAAAGAGGTCAGTGCCCCTGACTAAAATAGTCGGGTATTGCAGGTTTTAAATATTCTTGTGGCACACCGGTTGAAAAACCATTGCTTTAGTCTAAAGTATACTAAAGCATTTAATATCCATGATGGACATCATTGAATTTTTCTTGTTTTTAACTGAATAATGGGTATTTTAGACATGGTTCCCAAAGATATTTGAATATCAGGTGCTTTTTCCAGTGACCAAAAAAGACTGTTTTCTTCTTCATTCATTTATGCATTTATTTAAAAAAATAAAAAACTATTGCTTGTCTACTCTGTGCTAACTCCATTGCCAGGCCTGGGTTAGAGCAGGGTGTAAATTCTCTGCTTTTGGGAAACTTGCTTCTTCTCAGGGGATGGATGGGGCTAGGAGAAAACAGATGGAGTCAAGATGTGCAGACGTAGCTTTTTGATTTATTTAGAGTCCTTGCATAGTAAACCATTTATTCTAAACATTGAGCAGAGCAATATGCAAGTAATATACTTTCAGGGGTCAAAAGTTCCGACAAATATTTCCAGCTATCAGTTAGACCTGCAGTCCTGATTAGGCTAAGTAGTCTGCCTGTCCTTCAGGTCAGGCCAAATTCTCTCCGGGCCTGCCCCTTGTTTCTTTCCCTAAGCCAACGTAGTCAGAGGCTATTTTTTCCATCTACTACACTAGCGTTTCCCAAACCTGGCTATGCCTCAGAATCACATAGGAAATCACTTGAGGTAGTAGTTAGAAAAATGTATGTATGTGTCTGTACTATATGTAATGGATGTATATGTTAATACATATACTCTAAATTTCTGGGATATCTAATCTAATAAAAGCATAATATTAAAATTAACCATCTCTTTGGGACGCCTAAGACACGCCCACCAGCCAGTCAGAGCAACTGTATGCAAATTAGTCCAGCCAAGATGGCGGAGGGTCCAGCAGGGCAGACAGGTGGGAGGAGCAGGGTGGGAGGAGTGAGCAGGCCCCGAAGCTGGGGCCTGGGAATAGTCCGATCTCGGGGGCATGCACACGCGGAGGCTTAGCCCACGGTTGGTCTATTCCCAAGCCCCAGCTGCAGGGCCGGGAGCCGGCCATCCAGGCCCCAGCAAGGGCCTCTGATTGGTTCCAGGCAGGGGTCTCCTGTGAGAGGCCCCTGTCTCCCTTCAGAGCTGGGGTGAACCCCCAGGAGCCAGGAGACAGAGAGATGGGCAGGGGGCAGATGGAGGGAGCATCAGCCAGGGAGAGTTTGAGGGGAAGTAACCAGGTGGGGGAGGTTTGGAACAGGATGGAGGGAAGAACTTTATAAAAGAGTCAGTAAACAGCAGAGTTAAAAAAAGAGGATGTATGAGTGAACTGTAGGGCCTATAATGAAGACCAAGTATAGTTGTGTACTGGGGACAGATTTTAAAAGTAGAAGTCAGAAAAGAGAAAAAGATAAATGATAGTGGATAATTAGGCAAGTAGATAGATAGGTATTAAAACAGTGGAAGTAAGTAGAAAGGAATGTATGGCAAAGGTAGGATGAGAGAAAAAGAGGGAGGGAAGAAAAGTTATAAAGGGGGAGTTGGTAGAGCTTAAAAGGAGAATGGGAAGAAGGAAGGAATGGGGAAGGGAGCAAAGCAGGTCAGAGGGAGGAAGTGAAGAAAAAAATTAAGGTGGGAAGGAAGGAAAAGGGGGGGTGGGCAGGGGTAAAGATAAAGGAAAGAAGGAATGTGGGAAGGGAAGGAGAGTAGTAGAAAAATGGGAAGAATGATGGAACAGAAGTAGGAAATAAGGAGGAAAGAAAAGTTTATAAATGATGAGTCAGTGGGAAAAGTGTTACATAAAGGAGAAAAATTGTGTGAGAGGAAGAAGCCAACAAGGAAGTCAAATACAATTGTGCGTGAAGGGGATAAGATTAAAAAAGAAAGCTAATAGTGGTGACCAGGCCAGCAGGAGAGGGCAGTTAGGGGATCAGGCAGTTAGGCAGGCAGAGTGGTTAGGGCAGGCAGGCAGGTTAGCGGTTAAGAACCAGAGGTCCTGGATTGTGAGAGTCCCCAAGAACTCCGTATTGGAGAGGGTGCAGGTCGGGCTGAGGGACCACCCCCTCCCACCCCCCATGCATGAATATTGTGCACCAGGCCCCTAGTACTTAGATATACTACAACTTTCTAGGAATGAGGGACCTGAGATCTGTATTATTCATAAAGTGCTTCAGGTGATTTTATTTAATCTGGCGCCATTTTTCAAACCATATTTAGGTACTACCGGATTAGTCTTCCTAATGCAAGGATTTCTTCAAACCTTCTGAGGACTTCACAGTATGAAGTATAAGGTATTTGAGAAGTCTGCCTACCTTTCCAACTGTATCCCTCATTGCTTCATTACTGGTTCTCTCTGTTTCACACTCACCTAACTTTTGGATGCCATCAGCATTCCTGCTTCCATGTCTTCTTTGCACTTGTCTTCACGTCCCTCTTCTTAGGTCTCCATTCTTTCAAAGCCGACTCAAGTCCCACCTCTGACCTGAGAACCTCTCCACTTGGGCAACCTGAGTGCCTTCCTTTTTATAGCCTTTATCATTTGGGTTCCCCATTCATCATTGTATTAATAGTCCTTTGTGACCACAAAGTCTAGTTCAACTCTTGGAAAGGTTTCTAAGTGACTGGTGCACATGGCATGTCATTTATAGCATTTCATGAATAAGTAAAGGACATTTACCACTACTCTTTGGAAACTAGTGCTGCTATTTAATTTTGTGAATTCAGGGAAGGCATGCACTGCACCTGTCTTAATCACTAACATCATGTTCAGTGCCTGTCCTATAATTATTTGTTGAATAGTGTTAGGGAAAAGCCTATGTTATTGTTTCAAAACCTTTAGTGTTGCTTTTTGTTCATTGTTCGGTGCATGTTATAATGCGGGTCTGAAGCTTTGCTTTGCACTCTTCTGTTCTCATTATTTCCTTTTTAGCACACAGCGGGAGCTTAAGCTGCCCACTTGACACCATGCCTGGTTTCTGTCCCAGAAAGGAGCTGTTTATCATGACTTCACAAGGCAAGTAGACTAACCTGAATTATCCTGTGATTAAAGTAATGTATAAACCTTGAGGCAATTCCACTGTGAACATTCTATCAGCTTAAAAAACTCACTGTGCTCCATAAAACTGATCTTATTGGCTCTCCGGGCTTGTTTATGGTTATGGGCTTTAGGGGAACAGTGAGGATCTGACCCTGGTTCACAAGACAGACTTCTAGTTTATATTCTTTACAAGCACACACTTACTTAAATTCTTCTGATTTTAATTTTGTTCAAGCCTTAAAATATACCCTGTCTTAATTGGATCTATTCTTTCTGATAACTGTATATCTGACATTCTGTCAGTTCTCATAGTGAATCTTCAAGGAAAAAAAAAAAACACTTGGTAAAGCAATAGCATATGCATATTTGGATTTAGAAAGCATCTTTTGCTTTTAACTCTGTAGTTGTAAATATTGTTTGGAAGCCCAAATACCTTGTGTGAAAAGCAGCCAAACCTTGTTTATTTTGGCACAGGTAGTTATAGGAAGCTGAAAAATGGTTCCTTCACACATTTTACTAACCTACACAATGAACACATTTTGATTCTCAATAGATCCTTGAGATTCAGGCTGTTTTACCCTGAGCTGAAAGCACAAACCTGGATATTTCTACTGGCAGCAAGTAAAAGGCTCAATAATTATTTATTGAGTATTTTTATAGATCAGATTCCACAGGATGGACTGCATACAAAGATGAACAAAGCAGTTATATCTTTGTACCATGCAAGTCACAGGATATTCAGATAGACAGATATTAAGCATATACTAGTAATAATTTAGTTACTGTTGTAATAGTGGTATAAAGTAAATATCTAGTGTATAGTGAGAGAATATAATTAGAGCCCCAACCTCATCTGAGATGGTGAGTTAGGGGGAAGAGTGGGAAGTAGTCAGAAAGGCTTCCCAGAATGGCTGTTAGTTAATGCTAGAGGCCCAGTGCACGAATTTGTGTACCAGTGGGGTCCCTTGACCTGGTCTGTGGGATTGGGCTGAAACCAGCTCTCAAACATCCCCTGAGGGGTCCCGGATTGTGAGGGGGTGCAGGCCAGGCCGAGGGAGGAACATGGGAGGTTGGCCAGCTGGGGAGGGACTGTGGGAGGGCTCCAGAGTATGTCTGGCCTGTCTTGCAAAGTCCTGATCAGCCAGACCCCAGCAGCAAGCTAACCTACTGGTTGGAGTGTCTACCCCCTGGTGGTCAGTGCACATCATAGCGAGCAGTTTAGCGGCCTTAGCATATCACTAAAAATTATTCCATGTATAGATATAATTTTTAAATGGCTGCCTAACTCTTCAATTTATGGACCTCCTTTAATTGATATTAAAATAACTATTATGAAGAACAAGAATGTTGTTAAAGAAACTGTGAAGATCAGGAGGGGAGACAGAGATTGTAAATGTTCCCAAGGAGAAAATGCGTGTTATAAACATCACATGAGGATTCTAACACATTCTAATAATCATTTACACTAAACAGAAGAAAAATTTTCTATGTTATATTTTAAAAAAAATATATTTTATTGATTTTTTTACAGAGAGGAAGAGAGAGAGATAGAGAGTTAGAAACATCAGTGAGAGAGAAACATTGATCAGCTGCCTCCTGCACACTCCCTACTGGGGATGTGCCAACAACCAAGGTACATGCCCTTGACTGGAATCAAACCTGGGACCCTTGAGTCCGCAGGTTGACAGTCTATCCACTGAGCCAAACCAGTTAGGGCTATGCTATATTTTTTGTCATAAGTGGCTTATAACATACTTTATCATTATAGATAAAATTTTACTTGATATATTATCTAGCTATAAGAGAATGCTTAGCATTTTGGGTGTTTAACAAAGGAACTGTTGCATTCTCGATGTGTCCAAAATAATATAAGAAAGAAATAAAGACAGAAAGAAGGAAAATCAGACAGAAACCAAAATAAACAAGGTGGGTAAATTTGACACAAGTTATTTTGTGAAAAATGTGTCTAAAATCAAGCAATGCAACTTTTCAGAAATGTTGAGTGCTAATTGTGAGCTGGAATCATTATTTATTGACAAGAAAAATAGTACTGATTTTTTTTCAGTCCCTCAATTTGGAGCCACTGGTATTTTAGGTGAACCTAAAATAGAGTTCTTATGTGAAATTTACTTTTGTTTCCACTCAATTCTGGATGCTGTACCAGATCTAAGGGCCAAGAGTGAACAAAGTAACATTGCATTTGTAGTCAGATGTTAGCTGGGGTGCAGTCATCTGAGCTAACCACTGGGCTTATGCTGTTGAGTTTAATGCTAATAGCAACTTTTTTTATCTGTGGGAAAACTAAAGCCCAGAGAGCTTAACTAATTTGCTGAAGTATTTTAACCAGGACTGAACACAGTCCAAAGCCCATTTTATTTCTTCTAAATTAAAGAGAAAGTGTTTTCCCCAAGAGAAAGAAAGCTGATTTTCTTTATTATTCTGGATTAGTGGTTGTCTATAAAATGTTGAAAGGCCTCATAAAGGCAAATTTACGTCTGGTGTGTGGTTCAAAGAGAATTTCTTAACTAGATGGTAAAATGCTCCTTAAAAGAGCTGAGTGTAGAAACAGCACTCGGATTGCTAACGACTTTCTTGTTCATATTTACTTTAAAGTTTTACTTTCTTTCATTACAAATGTAAAGATGTTCAATTAAAAAAAAGATATATATAAAAGCATAAAGAAAAAACTCCCAACATCCACTACCTAAAGACAACCATTTTATTAATGCCAACTTTTTCTGCTAGTATACTTCCTATGAATATATGTTTCCAGTGATGTGTTCATAATAAATATAAAATTTTGTGTCATTTTCACTTAACATCATAGTATAAGACTTTCTACCTCTTAAAACTATTCATATTATTCCATTGTGTAACCTAGAAACAAGCAAGCGAAATATTTACTTTATAAATCAGTTATTATAACTCATGTTTAGAACTATTAAGGGAAATATAAAGTGCAATCAGATTAAATACTTTCAGTGAAAACTTTTCTAAAAAATAATTAAACTGTTTCAGATTAAGACATCTGCAAAATGAGATAATTGATAGTAAACCTCATAGGTCAGTTTGTCTATATTTAAAGAAAATTTCGATCCAGTTCTTAAACTTTACTGTAATCTGGGACAAGGCATTCTCATCTTTCCTGCATCTGAAGATATATTTAGTAGAAAGGCTTTTTTTTTTCTTTGCGGTTTGGTTGGATAAAGCAAATATGAATTTGAGTAAGTTACTCAACTTTGACCTCATTTTTCTCACCTACAATGTGAGCATAATAAACATTACTTACCTCAAGGGCTCCTGTGCAGATAAATGTATCACACACATAAAACATTTAGAATGGTTTCTTGTACACTGCCAGCGCTGAATAAATGCCAGCTATTATTACTGTTATTATCATCCCCTTCTCTTTCATTTGGTAACAGTGTTTTTGTTAACTAGATCTTTGGTTAACATGCCATTTTCAGATTAAAGCCTGATAAATTCCATAATGCCTTTGAGGGCACAGGGAGTCTACCTGTTGTTTTAGTTCATTACCTAGTGTCAGGTGTCTATTTTTAGATGTTTATTTCTGAGATAACTAACTGGTTCATTTGTTAATTTGATTATCAATAAAATAATTTGGGACATTGGAACTCACTAAATGGAGCTGAGACATCTGTCAAGTAATAGAGCTGATTCTGTAGCTACTTCTAGCACACTCTGCTGCCCCAAGCTCCACGTGGAGGGAAACAGAAAAGCATGAGCTGAGGTCAGTGATTATGCTAGTTTGGTGATGGGAAGGTGGAATATAAATTGGCAAATGTAGGTTGGTACTAGATTATTGAGGGCCTTGACTGCTTGGGTAAAGCCACTGGATTCTGTTCTTTAGATTATGGAGAATGATAGGATGAAAGGAAGACATCTTTCCGAGGACACAGAGTGTAAGTTACCAATCTGTTTATACCACAAGGTCACCAATTCTTGTGTTCTTAAATTTCATTCATTCTTTCTCAGAGAATGTAACACATTCCCACTAACAGCCAAGTAGCCTAGTCAATGAGGAAGATATTTTTTGGGCACATAGTTTTTCCAGAATTCTTAAGTCTTCATATGCACATGCTACCTCTTCTGTTTCTAAAATGTTGGGCTGGTCTCTGAAGATTTATTTTTGTGACATTCTATTACCATTGAGATTTGAGTATTTTAAAAGCATAATTATGAGGATTATTGCTCTGTAGTCCCTTAATGATAATAAAATTTTACTGTTTTGAATAGTTATTTGCACAGCCATACTGCATACATTTGTAAAACAGATGCTTTGTATTTCCCAAGTCATCAGAATCCTTGAGAGCTGTGCCCAGCAGTAAGTAGCTGCCTTAGTCTAAAAGGTTAAGTCTTTTATCAGCTAAAGAAGTTCTCAAACATCTTCCAGAACAGAATTGTCTATGTAATAGAGTTGATGGCTAATGAGGGATAACGTTTCCATTAATAATTGAGTGCAGGAACTTCTAGGCGATTGTAATGAAGTTAAAGGGTAAGAACAAAATGCCAGAAGGAAATTGTTAAGCTAAGTCTATCTAATTTTTATTGTGTTTTGCCACAAATTCTGTGGAGATTTTATGTATTACCCAAGACAGAAATTAATTATATCCAGATCTGTATTTCCACATTTTATGCATGCCCTACTTTTAGCACTTTCATATCATGTTATAATTAATTGTTTTATATCCACCTTTCCCACTAGGCGGCTGATCCTTCACATTGAGGATGGGCCACTTATCTTCTAGTCCCCTACACCTGACATAGGCATGGCATGTAGTATGTGCTCAACAAATGGCTTGATTCTTGTTGAGTGAGATCAGTGTTTATAAAAGTCAGTGTAAAGAAGATGACTGCCACCAGTTAGTGTAGCTTAAAAGAAAATGGCCTGACCTGCGTGGCTCAATGGTTGAGCATTGACCTGTGAACCAGGAGGTCACGGTTTGATTCCAGGTCAGGGCACACACCCGGCTTATTTGGCTTGATCCCCACTGTGGGGCATGCAAGAGGCAGCCAGTCAATGATGCCCTCTCATCACTGATGTTTCTATTTCTCTCTCCCCCTCTCCTTTCCTCTCTGAAATCAATAAAAATATATTAAAAGAAAAAAAAAGAGAAAGAAAATGAACCTCATTATAGAGAGCCAGGTTTAAAAACAGTATTTTACGGGATGTGTCAGAATGACCAGGGCCAAAAACAACACTTGGGTTATTCTCTACAAAGAGAAGAAGACTGACCACCTAGTGCCCACAGGTTATGTTTTTAGTGAAAGTAGACACAAGTAACATAGAAGATTGATGGATGTTGTTTCAGTTGATCACTGATACAGACCTAGAAGTGGATGTCCGGTGATTCAGGGCTGATTTCCTTTGCCAGGTAGCAAAGAGGAAGCAATGGGAGCAGAAGCTTCTGTGGCCTTGTCACGTATCTAGAGTTTCTGTCACGTATCTAGAGTTCCTTGTGTTCCCAGAACTTTTGGGTGACAGGTGACTCTCTCCTTTAGCTGGGCTGGGGTTGGGCTAGAGCCCATGTGAGAACTCTCTCAGGAGTGCTTGCGCCTCGGCTGTCATTCCACAGAGTATTTTTTTTTTTTTTGGACCCAGACTATTCTTAGGTCACATCCCATTCTGTGGTGTGATCATACATATCTGTCTCTAGCCATGCCCATAGTTTAGGCATAGAACACTTGTGCAGGGCAATGATAGACAAAGGAAAGGGAACTATTATTGTGTACTCTTAACAGACCAAAGCTACAGTCACTAATTTTTTCCATTTGATTCCATCTCTACCACCAGCTCTAGTTCCCATCTACCTTAGCCTCCTAATTGGTCTACTTAGGCCTATATCCAAATCATATCAGTCAGGAAGATCTTCTCAAGATGCAAATCTGGTTATGTTACTACTAACACCCCTTGACTCAATGCTTAACTTCCTGAAAAATTCCCCATTCTCCCAGGATAAAATTCCAAAGCCTCACCCTGGTCCCATGCCCTATACGGTGTGGCACTTGCTTACCTTGCCAGCCTCATCTCCTGCTATGCTCCCTTCTCTCCAGTGTTCAGTCATTTTATCTGGTGCAACATGCTCCCTCACTACAAGGCCCTGGCACATACAGCTCCTTTCCCCTGGATCCATTTCCCTAGCCTTTTTTTGGCCTTTTTTGCCCTGGGTCCCCAGAACTTTTGGGTGACAGGTGTCTCTCTCCTTTGGTTGGGCTGGGGTTGGGCTAGAGAGCCCATCATTCAGCTGTCAGCTCAAATGTTCCTTCCCCAGGGAAGACTCCACCGATTGATTATGCGTTCATAAAACTGTTCCCTTTCTTCCAATCACAGAGCTCAGTTCGTAAGGATACACTTACCTATGTGATTATTAGGTTAATGTTCATTTTTCTCCCCATCAGACTCTACATTTCACGAGTGCAGTTTTGTATCCTCAGTTACTAGCGCAGTGGCAGACACATAATTGTTGCTCAGCAAATGTCTCTTTACTAAACGGAAACATGGCAACTATCCTCACAACCAACACCTGCAGCTTTCAGACACTCTTCTGGAAGTTCCTTATGGCTCATTCAATCTCACAACCGACAGATTCACAAATGTTATGCCCTTTTTACAAATGAGGAAACTGAGATGGAGAGAGAGAAAGAATGCCCAAGGTTGCACAGTAATTGGCATTCACTCCCAGTTTTCATGCTTTATACTTGTCTGTCATATGGCCTCCCGAGGTGAGGAATCCTGACACTGGTTCTGTGAACTAAGTGTTACCATTTCCATAGCACAGATAAGTAAGCTGACGCTCAGTGAGTTAAAGCGATTTACCCGAGGTCACAAATACGTTAAGTGGTGAATCTAGAGCTTGAACGCTGGTCCCCTGAAAACAATGCAGATTCTTTAGTTGCAGTCCTGCTCTGGGTGTGTCACAACGTATTCAATAATAAACTTTCTGGTCTGGAGGAAATAACTGGAAAGTCACGCCATTAAGAGATGATACTAAAAATAACTCATATTTTTAACGAGCACCGTATGTGTGAGTTACTCTGTGATTGGTGTTCTTCATGGGGATTGCTGCATGGAGTCCTGACAAGGACCTTGCAAAATAAGCACACCGGCGCCTTTAGGAGCTTCGTAAAATTGGACTGTGTGAGTCCCGGGAGCAAGTATTCCCCCAAAGAATCAGAAGATAAAAAGCTGGTATAGGCTGCTGTTTGTGTGGCTCGATGCTGACGGCTGAATTAATTTTCGAAGCTATACTTGAGGTTACAGAGAACAAAACACCAGTAAGAGGTGTTCAAGAGGGAGAAAAAGCTCATGATTTATGTGTTTTCCTTTTTCCATTTAAACAGTGCAGATACTGATCAGGATAGAAACCACGCAGGGAAACCCTGGTCTGAAATGTCATTTCATTTCAGTCTCTTTTAGTGTTATGCAGTGTGGTTACAAGATATGCTGAAATGGAGATTTAGCACTACTGTATTCTGAGATATATTTACATGGTATTTTTGTAGTCTCTGCATGTACCTTCTGTTTATTACTGAATAAGCTCAACATTCATCAGTGTTGATTCAATCGAAGAGTGACATACTGGCATTGGAAGATTACATCTCAGAGTAAAACATGCATTTCAGAAAACGAAAACTCAGAAGTAAATACTGATATCTTGTGAATAAAGAAGCAATTTTTATGGTTTGCTTTACATGGTTCTTAAGGAGTCTATTGCCTTTCTATCTGTGTATGTTATTTCTCACAACTGTACAAAACTAGTGAATGCTTGTTTAATACTTTCAGATAAGGGTGAGATTTTACTGAGGACTAGATTCTTCCAGAAAAGACAAGAAAAACAAGAAAAAATGTGACAAATTATTTCCTGCATAGTTTCAGAGGAGTGATCTGTTCAGATCTGTCACTTGTGGTATTTGCCTCCAGATTATGGGCTAAAAAAGGAACATGAATGAAAACACCTCTTTTTGAGAGAAGCACATTCATGTTCCATACATGATATGAAACATGCCTTGTGGCCCACAGATTCTTTCTTTCCCTTCATTAATCTCTTCTCTTTGCTTCATAATTACTTACAATGAAATGACATGAAGCTGCATCGAATATTAAAATAGTGGAAATTTCTTTTTCTTTATTTTTTCAGAGTTGAAAATTTTTTTCCCAGACAGAAAGATTTGCTGCTACCTGTATCTTTGGGCTTTAAAACCAGCTGATAAACAGCCCATGGATTATACAAACATAACCTCATTTCCATTATCTCTCCTCGACAAATTACAGCCTGCCACTAGAACTGCCATAGCAGACAGCAGGCATTTGGTTTTAAATTGTCTTCTTTTTCTTAAATCCTGAAAACAAGGCCATGATTCTTCATATTCACTTGAAATAGAAAATGCTCAGGCTGAATACACACAAGGAAATTGTAACCTGGCTCTCTCCCTCTCCCGCCTCCTCTCCTTTACTGCTGCCCTTCACTGCATTGCAGTCCTGCAGAGCTCCCAGGGAGCCTATGGGGTTGGGGAGGAACTGCACCACCGCCTCCTTTATAGCCAAACCACACAGCCTCGCTTGAGGTCCTCTTTTACATTGTATTTCGATTTTATAGAGCTGCTTTCGATAAAGAGAAGACAGACACATTGCAGAGATGTGTGCAACATGACAGTTTTATGAGAAGGAAAGAAAAACCTAAAGGTTATTCAGTTACCTACCAATCTTATCCAATGCTGCAGTTTTGGGAGAGGTGGTGGGAGAAAAGAAAGTTCTCATTTCAGCATGTGATGGTAGATCCAGGAAGCTGTTTCAGCTTGAATAATTTGCTTAATTTTTCTTGAAGAAAATATTTAATAAAAGAGTGCGAATGTGCCAGTGTCCCGCTCTCTCTCTCTCCTTTTTATTTTACTATGAGCTAATTACCATACTTTGAAATAATTTTACCTGGTGTCTCACTGAAAAAAATATATTCATAAGTGGTTCTGCTTTGCCAGGGTCTTTGGGACTGTGGGCTGGGACCCCTGAGGGAAGAGATGCCTAAATCCACGCTTTCCACGTTATGAAGGAGGAAAATCCTAGCCTGGGGAGTTTGCTGGGAATGGGCTAGCTGCACCCCTGTCATGCAGGCAGCCCAGCCAACCCCTGGTTTTGTGGTGAGGAAGTGTGAACCTCATTGGGTTCACTACCATGGAGACCACCCACAGAAGGCAGCTTAAGTGAATCCCTTTACTCTCTGAGCCTCAGTTTCTATTCTAAATAATTGGGATTTAAAGCCTACACACTCACTTCCCCCCAATTCTGAAAATTAAGTGAAATACTTTCTAACACAGAACAATCTCTTCAAATAGAAGCTGGTTTTGTTTTTGTTGTTGTTATTTAAGGAGATGGAGATTTCTCTCCTCACTTGCCTCATCTAAAATAGATTTGAACCTTCTGTCTGGGCTGGCTGCTCCTTCTCAAATTCTTCTCCTTAGCCATTATTAGAAGGGTGAGGCAATATTTGGTGTGTTGTTAACTCCAGGAGGAAGGTCCTATATCTTTTAATTCATCACTGTTTCCTTGGAGCTCAGTGCCAAGAACCTACTAGGCACTCAGCTAGTATTTGCTGAGACACAGTGAGGAGTTCCTCAGGAAGCTCAGAGTCCACTGCTCCAATCTCTTCTACTTCCTCCTTCTGGTTGGGGCTTTCTTCCCACAGACTTAAAGACGTGGAGATATTTTGGGCAAGTGTGAATTTTAGTCTGGAACAGTCTGGTGATTTTACATCTCCCTAAAATATTCCCCAGTTTTATTACAGTCTAATTTTTTTAGCACCTGTATTCCCTTTAGGAAATCAAGCCAAATGCCTTCACTAAACCATTTGGTTTAAAAAAAAAAAATGCCTCAAGGAATGAAAGATTTGAGTGTTTTTATATTTGTTCATTGAAACCAGACCTTTGGCTAAAAGCACTTGCTTGTTTCATTGCTGACCTCTCATTTGAAGCTAGTTCAAGTGGAGCCTGAATTGTTTTTAGAAGCTCACAATTAACCTCAAGTCATGAAAGTGAGAAGGAAATGATGCAAATGTTTATTTGAGTCAGTACATGCTCAGAACTTACAAGGACCTGTGTAATGGACTATATAGTCTATTAATGGAGCACAGCTATGATTTAATGAATTTAAAAGTAATCTTTATTAATATTACATTATGTAGAAATCTTAATAAAATATACAACTTTTATGAACTATGGAATTACTGTAATGCTTAGAAAGTTGTTCCTTGTTCTATCTTTCACTAAGTATGTGATACAGCAGAGAGCTTTGTGATTTTTATATTCAAATGTTTAAAACTAAGAATATGCAGCCCTGACTGGTTTGGCCCAGTGGATAGATCGTTGGCCTGTGGACTGAAGGGTCCCAGGTTCGATTCGGGTCAAGGGCATGTACCTTGGTTGCGGGCACATCCCCAGTGGGAGGTGTGCAGGAGGCAGCTGATCGATGTTTCTCTCTCATCGATGTTTCTAATTCTCTATCCCTCTCCCTTTCTCTCTGTAAAAAAACAATAAAAATATATTTAAAAAAATAAAACTAAGAACATGCAGCACTTTTAACTACATCTTTGGAGAACTGCAGAGTAAAAATGAAAAACATTCTGGAAAGTGGTTTTGGAAAAACAAATATAAAGGCTACTATATATGTTTTGTGCGGGCATATATGCATATAGGCACACATATGCTAATATGTAAATATATATTTTTCAGCAGTCCTTTTTGGGTTATGAAATATTTATACTAAATAATATCTGTAACACATATTCAGTATTATTAAGCATAGTAATAAACAGTCCTTAACATGAATAAGTTGCAAACAAAATTTTTTTAATGAAAATTTTATTATGTTCCTATGAGCCAGGTAGCAACTGGGACTTCATTTGAAATATAAAACAGCCAAATAAATGATGTTTAGTTTGCAGCATCCAAAAACAAGGCTTGGTAGTGTAGCATTTTGCATTGGAGGGTGGGGGGCGGGTTGGGTATTACTGCCTTGTTCTTCTGCCCGCCCCTCTGCCCACCTTTCCCTTTCCCTGCACAGAGAGAGCACCAGTGTCAGTGTGGTCACTCCGTCGGGCAAGCAGGGAAGTTTAGAAGACCTGGGGAGTTTCTTTAACTCAGGTTTAAGACAATGAAAGTATTGAGAATTATTGACCCCATACTGTGGAATGTAAGTTGCATATACCCTGTTCTTTATTATACCATTGGTTTACTTGCAGTTATATTAAACAAAAATATCAGATGGTATACCAGGGACCTCAGCTATTCATTTCTGGCCCCTCCTGACTGGGAACTGATGATTCATAATTCTGTGTCTCTAATCACCATGGGAACTGCTTCTGTTCTGGCCTGGTTCCCATATCCCCTGTCAGTTCAGGTTCTCCACATTCTCTTCTCTCTGTGCTGTCCTGTGCCATTCATGTGTGCTGGAATTAAAACCCTCCTGCTATCAGTTACCCAACGAAAAGATTTGATTTCTTGTGCATCTATTATCCATATTGCTTTTGTGGGTTGCTTACTCTGAGTTGCTGTGAAATGTTTGTGTCCATTATTATTTGAATATAATTTTTCTGCCTGTTTTCTCAGTTATGCATTTTTCTGTTTGCATCTGAGTCTTGTTTACCTTTGTGCTAAAGTGGAGAGGTGGGTCATGGGTTCTTTTGATTCCTTGCTAGGAAGAGCTATTTCCACATTGGGTTTGAGTTGACAATGGTTCATTGGGCAGACAGGTGGACACCATTACACTATGTTATAATGGAGTTTCACTGTTTATTAACATGTCTCCAGTCACAAAAGCTTCAAAATTCTCATGAGTCAAAATAGATATTAGTTCCGTGTGTAGTATCTCCATGTAGATAATGAACATAGACAGGTAAATTCAATATTCTGCTTTGCCAATGAATACAGATTTTTCATGATATGTGCATTTTAAGATGCTTTACTAGTTTGCAGAAATTTATTCTAGAAATAACTACTTCTTCTACTTTTCTGAGATTGAAAATAGTTGTTGATTTACAGAGACTTTGAAAGGTTGTGATCTGAGTGAGAATACAAATATGTTGTGCTCATGTTAGAGCCATAGCCTCTTTGCCTTAGTGTGGTCTCTAGAACTGTAAAATAGGCTTAGTGTCAGAGGTCAATTGAGAACACATGTTCTCTGTTAATTGAATGTTTATGAATAGACTCCAAATAAAATGTTAGACTTTTTTCTCCAACTGCCTATTTTAAATTGAAATTCAAAGGACAATTTTTAAAAGAAAACATTTATTTTGAAGTAATTTTAAACTTACAGAAGACTTGTAAAGTTGATACAGAGTTTCTGTATATCTGTAACCCTGCATCCTCTAATGTAACACCTTACACAACCGTGGCACATGTATCAAACCAAGAAATTAACATCAGTATAATACTATTAATATATAGAATTATTTGGATTTTGCAAGGCTTTTCTCCTGTGGACACATGTTTAAATTATTTTTATTTAGAGTACAGAATTACTTTATTTAAAAACAATAAAATTATACCTTTAAAAAATTTGTCAGTCTAATGTAGACATACACATAACTGGGAGCTTTTCAGGGAAAGTTAATGAATAATGGTAAATAATTTTAAAATATGAAAACATTAAAACATTCAATATCTTAATTTTTTAATTGTGACTTATATATTCATTCAGTATTCAATACCATATTCTGTCTAATGAATATAGTACTAATTAAATAGATATTTCTTTGAAATGAATGTTGTTTCACTTTTCTTACAAGTCAGGAGTGAGCTATAAGGAAATTTTTATAACAATTCTTTTATCTTGCAACCTTTAAAAATTAGTGACTCACAAGATTTTCCTTGTAAACATACTGAATTTTGTATATAAGTGGAAAATACTTCCAGTTTTGATGAAAGATAGAATAGGTTTTGTTTTTAAAGAGTACATGAAAAGCACAGCCAGCAACCTGATGAATAAAAAGATAATTACACAGGTGTATGGGGGAATAGTGTAATTAAATTTCTTTATAAAAAGGTTTTACATCAATCCTATTTTTTTTCAATTTATTTGGTAGCTTAGCAACATGAATACATGTTAGAGGACCATTGCTTTGGTCCCACTTTGCCACTTCGTGCTACTTGTGCTTGGTACAGGCGTGATACCTTGGATTGCTGGCTTTTCAGGTGCTTTGTTTCCATAAATACCTGAGCACCAGGCTCAATAGAAATATCAAAGGATAAATGAATTTCTGACTTTAAAAAGCTCCTGATGACTTAATGTGCTGGAGAGTCAGAGAAGGAATCCTCTCTGGGGCTTCAATAGGATTGAGGCTTTCCTCTCATCTTTTCGCAACAAAGCAAATACTCTCTAACAATGTCAATATAAAGTGAAGTTTAAATACATACGAATATAAAATACTTCCCAAACTTTAACCCTAGGAGATATATTGTGATTTTCAAAAAGAGCTTTAAAAGGCAAATGCTGGAATGGATACTCAGGAAGGTGAAAGTGAGGATAATCAGTGTGAATGTAAGGGGCATAGATTAGAATGTCTGGGCCTGAACTTCTATTGAATCTGGCAAGGGAAACCTTAAAATTGGAATTACATTTCTTCTTTTGTAAGGCAAAAGTAGGCTTATAATTATGAGTATGAGAAATAGTTTATTCTGGCATTATTATTTATTCTTGTATTATTTTCCATATTCACAACTGTAAGCATAATGTTGCCCCACTGTGTATATCAAGGAGAGGTTTACAGGAAACGCATGTTTTCCCATACAGTTTCGTTTGGAAGGTAAACTTTCAGTGGTGGCGGGAGGATCAGTGTTGTTCGGGCCAAATTCTAATTTAAGTCTCCTTACTTGGCATTCAGTGGTGCCAGAGCAGGGAGTTTGGCCTTAAATCTATGGCTGTTCCCAAAAGGAAGCCTATTTAAAAGAACTGTAGGTGATGACAGGTTGGCATCCCTACTGAGTTTTATGTAGGCCATTGTTGTGGAGAGATTAAAACAGAGAGTTGGAGGTCAGGGAGTTCTCTGAGGCTTCTTTCCTTCGGGTTGGTTCCGTTGAGCTGGTCCCTCTCATGGTGAGGCCATGGGGCAGGGGAGGAATGCTTTCCAAGGTCGTTTAAATGTGTTTTTGTCTTTATATTTGGAAGTTCTACATAGTCCAGAATTGCCTCTTTGAATTTGCAAAGCTTGATATCACTGTGGTTGCCATGGTCAAGAAGACCTACTGTGTAGTGCCTTCTTATTAATAGCCAGTGGCAGTGTTATATGGGGGCTGTCTCTTTTGATTTACTATTCTACTTATTTGGGGATTATAGAAGCAACCTTGTACAATGGTCCCAAGAAATTCCTTAGCTTTTCAAAGTCAAGTAAGGAGGTGTTACTCATTTTGATATGGGCGTTCCTTTTTGGCTCACCTAAGTAGGCTTGAGTTTATATTAGAGAATCAATGGTGATTAATCCAAGAGTAGTTTAATTTGAATCACAAACGTTAATTGATTTAATTTTCTTTGTTGGTATTAGTTGGTAGTTTATCACATTTTATTTGCCTCTGTGAGTGGCGGAGTCCAGCTGGGAACTTTAGGGGGCTACCAGGGAAAAGAACTGCTAACGAAGAGATTGGCTTTAGTACCCCCAATTGATGGGTGGCTGGTGATGTGCTTCTGTTCTTTAGAAGAGCGGATGCAGTATCCCTGAGCTTAGGGATGCTTCAAACTAACCCCATCATGTTCTGCATGGTTGAGCAAATAATTAAAATTATAGGCAACAGACACTTACCTAGGGTTTGTTAATATCCCCTGTGATGTTATTATGAAATTATATTAAGCACAAAATGTAACTTAATGGCCAGCTGTTATTATTGTCCTTTAATTTGCCACCTTTGTGTGCAGCCTCATCTCAGTCCCTTTAGCAGAAGCTCAAGGGGAGACAACATATCTATATATATAAAAGCCTAAGCAACAGAACAACTGATTGCTCTGATGCACACTGACCACTAAGGGACAAGCACTCAACACAGGAGCTGCCCTCTGGGGGTCAGTGCACTCCCACATCAGGAGTATTGCTCAGCTGACCAATGGGCACCAGACGCCGGGCTCATGGCTGGCGAGTGCAGCTGCAGTGGTGAGAGCCTCTCCTGCCTCCATGGCAGCACTACCGAGTGGCGGCAGTGGCAGGGGCAGTGGGGCTGGGATGAGTGGGATCAGGCTCAGGCTCTTCCCTGGCTGCCTGCTGCTTTGCACACTATTATATCCCTTGGGGGATGTTGGACTGCCTGTTTGGCCTGTGAGGATCTGGCTGAAACTGACAGGCTGACATCCCCCGAGGGGTCCCAGATTATAAAAGGGGGCAGGCCAACCTGAGGGACCCCACTGCTGCCTGAATCTGTGCACCAGGCTTTTAGTTATTATGTAAGTAGGATTGACTGAAAACAGAAAATGTCAAAAGGAGCTGGTCACAATTTGAAAGAACTTTCTTAGTGGCTATATCAGCAATTTTTAACCAGTGTGTGTACCACAATAATTTTTAAAACATACAGTACCTTAGTATTTAGTCAGGGACACTGATGTCTTTTCTCTGAGATTGTCAAATAAAAAAATAACAGCAGCCAATGCAACAGTAGCCACCTGTTGCAAATGAATCATATTATACCTACTTTTTGTTAGATTGGCAAAAAAATATAACATATTTTTTGGTGTGCTGCGGACATTTATGTGTGCCATGAGATGAAAATGATTGAAAATTATTGGTCTGTGTGAGTTATGTATTACTCCGAAACTTAGAAGCTTAAAACAACCACCATCTATTATCTCACAATTTCTATGGTCAGGAATCCAGACATGGGAGCCTCCTCCTCAGTTTCTCTCATAAGGCTGCAATTAAAGTGCTGGCTGGGAATGCAGTCTCATCTGAGGGCTCAACTGGGGGAGGATCTGTTTTCAAACTCATGGTGTGGTTGTTGGCAGGATTCAGTCCTACTTCAGTGTCCTGCCCCATGGGTCTTTCTATAAAGCAGCCCACAGCATGGCATCTGACTTCTATCAGAGTGAGTTAGTGAGTAAGAGAGGGTATGCAAGACAAAAGCCACAGTCTCTGCAAATTAACCACAGAAGTGACATACCACTTTTTCTGTATTCCATTCACAGAAGCAAGCTTCTAGGTCCAACCCATACTCAGGAGGGAGGATTACACAAGGGCATGAATACCAGGAGCTGGGGTCATTGAAGGACGTCTTAGAGACTGCCTACACTTTACCCTAGGACTTTTCCTATTTCAAAGAAAAATGGAATCGCTATCAGTTATTTAAGTTATTACCTGTGTATAAGCCACTGAGTAGGTGAAGGACATGTCTGAAGTAAGGTTATTATTGCAGGAAATGTGACTAAACCTAGTGGAGCATGCTCTGCAATTGTGTTTGAACTCTTTCTGCTTGTTCAGTATTATAACACTTTCAGTAAACATTTTCCCTTCACTGAGGTTGAGGACCTACTTGTTAGTCTGAATCCAGCGTTTCTAATCCATCGTATCCGTCGACATATTAAGGATAATCTATAATCTTGTGTGTGTGTTTTCTTTTTTTTTTTTTTTTTTACATAATTCTATAAGGTAATTGGATTTTAAAAAATCTGAGAAATTAATTCAGAATGGTATTTTAGTAAATTATGTTTTTAAGTGCTTTCACTTATCTAGGTCATAATTGTATTTTGTCATGGAAATTCCCTGTGGGCTCCACATTCTTCAAGTCTTCAAGCCCTTAAATGTCACTTCCTCAGAATGGTCTTTCTCCACCATCCTCCTTAAATAGTCCCACACTCTTCTGTTTTTTTTTGGGTTTTGTCCACACCATTCAGTTTGTTACCTTCCTAGCACTTCCCATTATTTGAGTGTGCTCACCTCATTTCTGTATTTACTGTCTCTCTCCTCTCACTAGAATTTAAGCTGAAGGAGGGCATGGATATTATCTCTTTTGTTTGCTGTTATGACATTGATGCTTAGAACAGTATCTTGGTCCATCGTAGGTACTTAGGAATGATTTACTGAATGACGGAATAAGGAATTTTAGAAGCCAAAGCAGGAATAGGGAGAGTCATCCAGGGAAGCCGTTAGGCTCTCCTTCCATCGCACCTCACTCCTTCAGCTGTCTGACTCACATAGATTATACTGTGACAGCACTGGCCCCTTGAGTCTGCCATTCAGCTGTAACATGGGTCCTAATACTAGCTGCTATAGTTAGGAGGCTCATAGAAGTGTACTTCTAGATTTTAAAGCTACAAATGTATGATTCTTTTTTTTTCTTGACCAACAAAAAAGAAAATGTAGGTTTTGACAGAAGGAGCTTACAATCTTTGCAATTCAAGTGTCTTCTGATTTCCACAGTGATGTCTCCCATCAGATTTGATGACCGTATTCTAGGGATCCTTGAATAATTGTGGGACTAAATGACAGAGAATAAAAGCAAATTATAAGAAAACAGATTCCAATAAATCTGCAGAAGACAATCGCTTAAAGTTGAGGGTTTTTTGTTTTTGTTTTTTTTTTTTTTTTATAAATTGAGGATAGTTTTGCCCTGAACAGAATGATGGTTTAAGTAATAATAAAAAAAT
This sequence comes from Murina feae, assembly GCA_004026665.1. Taxonomy (NCBI): domain Eukaryota; kingdom Metazoa; phylum Chordata; class Mammalia; order Chiroptera; family Vespertilionidae; genus Murina; species Murina feae. The sequence continues at coordinate 4,352 of PVJC01002047.1, read as the reverse complement.
CTTATTCTTTCTTTGTTTTGGTTTAATTTTCCCTTAATGTAGAGCGCGATTTGATAGTCGTGTATTATGGTTTCATACAGCTCATCATACTGCTTTTCCATTGCAGCAAAGTTGAAAGCTGGAGGGATTTCTCCTGCAGTAATTCCCCAGATCTCATTCCTAGTCAGCACTGTGCAGCTCATTTCCATTAGCAGATAGTCCTCCTTTTTCTTCTTTGCTTCCAGACTCATAATTCCATGCTTATCTGCACTGAACTTCATTTGCATTTATTAGCTGGGTAGGTACTTGAAGTATCTAAAACCCTTTTATCTGGCTGCTTTGTTTCTCATTATTTGCTGTCTCTTCCAATTTAGTATTAACTGCAAACTTGAAATGTTTCTTCTGAAACTGTTGTTCAAATTCTTTGCATACCAGTGTAGAGTCTGGAACTGATGTTTGCTGGGGGTCCAGTCAGTAACCTGGTTCTGCCCTGAAAAGCTGTAACTTTTCACATTTTACCCTATTTCACTTGACTGCCTGGGGTATGAAGTTTATGTAGATTTTGAAGTTTGCTTTTTGGTTGAACATTTGGACCAGTGAGCTCTGCTCTGTTAGTGTTCAAAGGAACACAACAATGAACAAAACGGGCTTCTTGCCCTCGTGGAGCAGAGCTTGTTTTGTATAGCGAAATGAATATATTGCCCATATCATTTTGCCCTCCACCCAATTCCCCAATTTTGCAGACCTTCCCCTTTTTAGGCTTTGGGACTTTATTGAATAATATTATACAAAATGATGTTATGAAACACAGGATTATTTTAAAGACATTTTAAACTTAGAACCCAGAAAGTGAGGTAGAACAGCAAATGGAGGGTTTTGTGAAAGCGCTAAAGGAGGGGTGAGGACAGGTTGCAAGGACCTCCCAGTGGAGGGGCCAGACTCAGACTTCAGGAGCCATCCAAGACTTGGAAAAAAAGGGGTATGAGGAGCATTTTGGAGGACAGGAAGGAGTTAGCCAGGAGGGTACTTTTGGCTCCTGGAACTTGCGTTTGCTAGCATACTATAATATGAAAGACTTGTTTCTGTTCAGGACAGCAGTAGTAATGTTGTTCATTAGGGTAATGGGGGAAGGAGGGGGGGCGACTGAAGAGTCAGCAGACACTGGTTATTGAAGGGTTATGTGTGCTCTATGAAGACATTTGGGCCTCATTGTAAAGATCATCATGATCCACTGAGTGAGTTTAAATGAGGTGGGAAGATATGAACAGATTTGAAGTTTAGAAAGTGACCCCTCTTATGTGTATGGGTCATAGATTCTAGAGGTTTGCTAAAAAATTCTAACTCATAGGAGTGCTTAGATTTCTGACTTGAGTTAATTGATGAAGAGTGGCAGCACCATTCAACATGGAAAAGAATGGAGAAGAGGTCAGAGAGGAGAGGAAATGGCGGCTGTATAGAGGCACAGGTCCTGCATCTTCTTTGGGAGCGGACCCAGTGAGCTGCTGAAGCCAGTGACACCCAACCCGAATTGGCTCAGGAGATTCAACTGGGAGTGAGTTTTAGCCTGGGGTCTGCCGGAGAGCACGGGGCAACCGCTTGGCGCTGAGATTTCTCCCGGAGCGGTGGCTCTGTGGGGGAGTCCGCGCCATCCCAAGGGGGAGAGTGCCTCACATCACAAGCCGACACATCCAGGAGCCCTGCAGCGGAGGTGCCCCGGGACCAGCCAGGACTCCAGGAGCACCAGAGCCCACGGAGATGCAGACTCTGAGGAGCCGCGCGCCCTCCCACGAGAAAGTTGGAATTCACTGAAATAAAGTTGCGATTTGTTCCAGGTGAGAGACGACCGAGTGTGTGTGCGCACGCGCACAGGCGCGTGAGCGGGCGCGCAGGGGAAATCTGCACCCCTCAAACCCCTCCGCCCCCCGGAGCCAGCAAAATCCACGAGGGGGAGGGGAACCCGTGGGGCTGCTGGCAGAAAGGAATTCTGAAAAAATTGGCCCATAGCTCGATTGGGTGCCAGACGGCAGCCTTGGACCCTGCCAGTGTCCCGGCTGCTAACATCAGGGCAGAGAGGAAGCGCGGAGGGACTGGGATTTTATTTTATTTTATTTCTTCTCTTCTCTCGTTAAATCCTCGCTTTTGACTGTTGAGCTCATCACACAGGAGCATCCAGTTGGGGTCACTGACAGAGACTGCAGGGGAACATTCTTTTTTTGTGGAACCTGGGGATCAGAGCGGGGAGAGAGCACCAAAAAACCAGATTTGGGGTAGACCACTCCCCCAAGCCAGTATTGAGTGCTGTAAGGAAAACGAGGTCTACATAATGGCTAGAGAGGTCAGCGAGCCCTGAAGGGCATCCCAGGAATACTGCCACTCAGAGGCTGAACAACAAACTGACCCTTCTGTAAACAGGCAGTCTAGAAACAAAGAAATACTGCCCGCTTTAAAATTAGGACTGTGATCCACAACACGGAAGAGCAGTGTATCACAGGTAACTTCAATCCTCCCCTAAATACCTGACAGAACAAAAGAGAGTCAAACCGAAGAGAAGAGAAAGTGAATGACCCTCATTACTGTACATTTTTATTTTTATTTTTTCATCTTTTACCGAAGAAACTAATTTTTTTCTTTCTCTTTTTTTTCCTCACTTGAGTTTACATTTTTAATTATTATGATTTTATTTTTAATCAATATTATTACTACTACTATTTTACCTTTTTCAGTTTAATTTTATTTTCTCCTTAATTTATTTTGTGATTCACGTTCCACATTCTATTTTCATTTCTCCTTTGAGCATCACTTTACTCCATCTCAATCTTACCTTTATACCAACACTCTCTTCCTCACCTTTCTCCTGTTCCTGTCCAGTTTCTCTTACCCCAGTCCTGCTTTAAACTATCCCTACCCCCTCTTTTTACCTCCCTCTGAAAATTTCACCCTACTCTTATATCTAATTTCCAATCCCTTGCTCTAAGTCCATACTCATCTCACTCTTCTCCTTCTACACTATTCATTTTTTTTTCTCTTATGTCTTCTCTCTCTCTCTCTCTCTCTCTCTCTCTCTCTCTCTACCACTAAGCTGTTGTTAGCTTGATTGTTGATTATACTGTTTTATTTTAATTTTTTTAATTTTTATTTTTTTATCTTTTGGTTATTTTGTTGCCGCTGGTTTCCCTCACCTCGCTTGAAATTAGTGGTTGTTTATGTTTGGCATTCATCTCTAGGTATCTGTTGCTGACATTCATTGAAATTAGTGGCTACTCTATTATAATCCCCTCCCTATATAATTTCTTCCCATCTTTTATTTCTCTCTCTTTCCTAGCTCTCTCACCCCTTTTCTTTGTCCCTCTCCCAATTTTGTTCTTGCACTCTCTTTTTTTTAATCCTTCTCCCCTTTTTCTTTTACTCCTCCTCTCTCCCCTAATTCTCTTTTCTCTGGTGGCCACCTTTATTTGATGTTATTAGTATTGTGAATACATCTGTGTTCAGTATTTCGTGCAGTGTGCCTTGTTGTGTGGTATTTTGTGCATTTAAATCAACGCAGGAGAGAGAAAACCACGTAAACAGACACCCAGGGAGGAAAGATCATGGGGAGACAAAGAAACAGTCCACATATGAAAGAGAAACAGGCATCGCCAGAAAAGGAAGTAAACGAAATGGAGGTAACTAACTTGTCAGAGAAGGAATTCAGAGAAATGGTCACAAAGTGGTTGAGAAGAATGGAAGACAAATTCAACAATATGTGCAAAAACCAAGAGGAAATGTTGAAGAACCAAGAAGAAATGAAAAGTGACATCACTGCCATGAAGAACTCAATAGAAAGCATTAACAGTAGACTAGATGAAGCAGAGGATCGCATCAGTGAGCTAGAAGACAAGATAGAAAAAAATACCCAGAGCAGCTTCTAGAAAAAAAAAATTAAAAAGCAGGAGGAGAGCCTAAGAGAACTTTGGGACAACACAAAAAGGAACAATATCCATGTAATAGGGTTGCCAGAAGGAGTGGAAACTCAGCAAGGAATAGAAAGCTTATTGGAAGAAATAACAACAGAGAACTTTCCGGATATAAGAAAGAGTAACCCCACACAAATACAAGAAGCTTACAGAGTTCCAAACAAAAGGAACCCCAAAAGACCAACGCCAAGGCACATTATAATTAAATTGGCAAACACCAGTGACAAAGAAAGAATCTTAAAAGCAGCCAGAGAGAGACAGAAAGTTACCTACAAAGGCTCCCCAATCAGACTAGCAACTGATTTCTCAACAGAAACACATCAGGCAAGAAGGGAATGGAATGAAATATACAAAGTCATGCAAAGGAAAGGTCTGAATCCAAGAATACTGTATCCAGCAAGGCTATCAATCAAAATTGAG